>LSSK01000111.1:0-34174 GCA_001969505.1 Zancudomyces culisetae | reverse complement strand
AACAATGCACCTCTAAATATCATTACTCGTCTTCTGGGATTGTCATCTCTTGTCTTCATTTAACTTACCAGTATTATTCCAGCTGTATCCTGGAAATACAATAATTACCGGATAATCCTTTGAGGCGTCTTGATCTGCTCCCTTCTCAAAAGAGTTTCGTTCTTCTTTTCCCTTTTTGAGCCCCAGTGGCACGAATAGCTCCATTTTGTGTCTAGGCAAGGGTCCATACTGAATTCCGCTTCTAAAGTCGTTTTAAATTTTAATTTTTAAATGAATAACTTTTTCTTTTGAATCTATTTTAGTTTTCCTTATTAAAGATGTAAAAATGCACCACGTACATTGAGGTATCGCTAACTATCTTTCTTGACATTAGCCTACGTTTGAAGAAAGCAAAAAATATCGGTATCGTTGGTCCGCCCAGTCCGTCCAACACTCCTAAAAGGAGTGCTTTTGCGCGTTTGTAAACTTTAATCGGATGAATTGGCAACCCATATACCCCATCCCTCTGTACGTTCTTGTCTATTTGGTTTTTAAAAAATAAAGTCAAAATTCTAGAACTGGTTTTGTTTAAATCCCTGTATACTCGTGAATTTATACTTATACCTACCATGCTTCCATGAATATAGCCATACCAACATGTAAATGACACCTATGCGTTTTTGTTATAAGATTCAGAATCGCTTATATATTTTTAACCACCCAGCCTACGTAAACTCCTTATAACATCTGATTCACCCTACTAACAGTGCAGGCGTGTATACTTACTAATAATTGGGATCGTGATCGGTAGCAGTACTATAACACCAATTACCATAGATATTTTTCCCAGATAGTTGGACAGTAGACCTTCCCCTTTTCCAATTTTTCCCTTAATAGGCATTTTCCTGAGTATATGTGTATATAGATACTTTTGTGTTTGTCGAACCTCTCTATTAATATCACAATACCTTCTTTTAAGCGTTTTTTATTTTATTATCAAAGATAGCTTTTTCTTATATAAATCATTTTTTAAGCAACATAAACATCGCTACCTAAGAAAAAGGGATCGCATAAAGGCGATGCAAGATTATATTTGGTACGCACTTTTAAACATTCAAAATTGATAGTAAAAGCAACTACCAAGCAAAATTCATTAAAAAATTCACATTTACCTTTCACCAGACACCTTTTTGTACTGCGATTGAAAGATTTAACACAACAATATGTATAATTATTTTACTAAGAGGGATATATATCCGATTTTAAAAGGCTTATCTGTAGTAAATTCAAGCTTTATACTTTTTCACGTTTTAGAATTTGCATATATCCGCTTATAATGTACAAAAATTCTAAAAGGGGACAGTTGATAATTACTAAAAAAAGAATATTATTATTAAATACCATTGATTTTTTTTTTAGCCAATCGAGCTAGCAACTTTGTTCAAACCGTACTTTCCGCCTAATTTAAATGCAATTAGTGAGAAAATGGGATTATGCGAACAAATTTCAACCAAAAAAAAATTTTTGTGGAAACTACTCCCTAAATCCTCAGAATTACTCCGCGATGCCTCACACAATTTTTCGATTTACTAAAGCCTCGGCCTGTAATTGGCAAACAAATCAAAAAGCTGATTGTTTCCTTTTGTTTTGCTCATAAGACTGGGTTAAACATTGTATTGGACCACCCACCTTGTTTTTTTATTATTATTAACATTACCGATTTCTAGTTACACGCTTTATTCATCTGGGAAGGAAACTCCAAGTTTTCTATCTAGGTCGAAATGGGGCACAGAGTTGGGACATATATAAACATCACATTCACAGTGATTAGTAACATACCGAAGCAAAACAAAGTAAAAAATTGAGTATATCTTGTGTTCAGCAGAAATTAATTTGATTTTCAGAAAGTGCGAGGTTGGGGACAACCTCGTCTTAGAGTTTACCTATTTATATTACTTCCTATCACATAGCCATGTTAGTGTTTATTCTTTTTCTGGCCAAAAAAAAGTGCCGCTGTACGAAATATTAGATTGTGTGTATATCCAAAACCACCAGCAAATTATTGGACACGTGCCACTAGTACCGTTTCGGTTTGGCGCCTTGGAGCGTTTTTGTATTTGTTTTCGTTTTAGAATTTTACAATAACTTGGCGGTTATAACCCTTAAAGGCTAAAAAAATAAACGCCACTATTATGATATACATATATACACATATTCGTGTTATTTTGTTTAAATTACGCTTGATCTATGTGTTTTATTCATCAACTGAATTTTAAAGATCATTAGCTATATCACTATACTATGTGAATGCACTAACTGAAAGCATAGAAATTACAATTTTTTGTTAAAAATGCATATTTGTTAGAGCTGAATTTATTGCTGCTTTTACTTGCCATTTGACATTAAAATATTATTGAATCAAAGTAGCTGTACCTATAATGTGAAAGAAGTTTATAGCTATGCTAGCTAAATCCTGAAAAAAAATTATAATAATAAGTGTTGATACTTTGTTGTATCATTAATGAGACATGACATTGTACATATTACAATAGTGCCCCTAGCGCACCTTTTGCAACATGCCACAAAGTATCCATCCATTCTCTTTTGGTCATCAAACGTCCGTCGTCATCCTCATAAACATCATCCTCATAAACATCATCCTCATAAACATCATCCTCATAAACATCATCCTCATAGACATCGTCCTCATAGACATCGCCACTATTGCTCGCATGTGCGTCGTCATATCCATAAGGAGCGTAGCCGTTCCCACCTCTATATACCCCTCCATACCCACCAACGGCCGTTCTATCGCGGTGACTTCCTGGATATGCCTTTACTAATGCTGAAAATGTAACTACAGCAAATAGCACCATAAGTACTGCGCCCATGTTGAATACGTTTCTGATAGCTGCAAACATCTTTGTTCAGATTTACTTTGTTTTTTTTTCGGTTTAGGTTTTCACTTGGTTTAAAGCTTGAACTCTTGATATGGATACGACATTTGATACGAAAATCAAGTGTATTTATACTTTTTTTTAAAGACAATCCAACACAAAGTGTATTACAAGTAAAAGGATACCAATTTTTACAAAAAACCAAAATTTTAAATGAGTGTTGTAGCAATATACTTTAGTTGCTAAAGAGCATTGACCCAACAGCCTCGAAAATTAATGTCAAAAATGCTGATAAGATTTTACTAATATAATTTATGTATGCTTTAACATATTTAGCAGATATAACCAAAAATACCACACTTATTTTGGATATACACTTGCTTCACGACCCCAACATTGCGGAACTTTTGGTATTAATTGAAAATAGCCACAACTAGCTCAACAATTCTTCCCCTCCCCAATATTTAAAAAAAAAGCTGAACCTACCTTAAATTGATCCAACAAGTGCCCGAAAAGCCGCACGCAAACACATATGTGCCCACCTCACTCGATCTCATCACGATCCTCCTCCCCCAAAAAAAATAAAAATTTGATTCCAGAGGCAAAGAATTATATATCATTTAATTATCCTTATTTCTGGGGTTTATCAGATCTGTTATAGCTTGTACAAAAAAACCCGAGCTAACAATTACCTATCTCGCTCTTTCAGCTATGTATTGGCCAGTTGATTGTTCATTAATTTTCCAAATATTGCGTTTTGATCTCATTAGAATTCGTCAATTTTCCGATTCATACTATAAAAAATTTTTTTTTGTTGTTCTCAAAATGCGCGTAAATTCTGGTTAAAATTTGAAAAGTTTTACAAAGCTTTGCAAACTCAAAGTTTCATTCCAGTTCACTCAACAACTTTTAGTAATTAAAAAACAGGATAAAAAGAAACAAAAAAAGGAAGAACGGATGTTTTCAGAGATTGTGGTAGCAGGAGTAGCAGATACGGGAAACATACATGTCTACGAACTACGTTCGGGCACACCGCTTGCGATTTTAGCGAATGCCCAAATCGATTCCCCATTCGGTTTTTGTATTACGGAAAAGAGTAATGCCAGGAGCCATCCTTGGTTATTTGCCGTGCCTTCTCATACAGCTTTGGCTCAACTTTACACATTCGGTTGGGCAGAGCAAAATTCGAAAATAAAGTTTCCACTGCCCGAAAAAATAAAATGTGTGGCTGTAAGCAATAATGGGGAGTATGTTTTCGGAGGTTCTGAAAATGGCAGACTGTACATCTGGAGTTCTAGTAGTGGGATCCTTTTGAAAGCATGGGATGCACATTATGGATGTGTAAATGTCATCACAGTCAGTAATGATGGCTCAACTGTTTTATCTGGTGGAGACGATGCAGAAATTCATGTTTGGCTACTCTCGAGGTAACGGATTTATTTCTTAAAATGATATTATAGGCATTCTGCTTAGTTGCAAGCGGTTTCATGTATATGTTGTACAATCTGCACATATTTATATAGCTATTCGCTTTTATTTCAAAAATAGTGTACTGGATTTGGAAAACAGCGAGCCGAGTTCACCGGAAACAACACTGTCTGGGCATACAATGCCAATATTAAGTATTGTTGTGGGACCAGTGGGTAATTCTGAAGGGCACTTCTATAGCGGTGGGATTCGGATCTTCAGTAGTAGCAAGGATAGAAGCGTTAGATGCTGGAAACTGGTGGGAAGCTCTGCAAACAAAAGAAGTACCCACATGGACAGCACAACACAGGCTATTGATAAGAAACCATATTCAGCAGAGTTGTTAACTACTTGGTTGCTACCAAATGCAGTTGAGTGTATTGTTGTAGACCCAGCAGAAACCAAAATATTTACTGGATGCCAGGACGGAAACATTTATCAAATTAATTTGTACAACTTTCAACAAGAAGCAGTTGCTGGCGGCCCGATAGCGGTAGGTGGAAATAACGCTGTGGTTGAGGTGGGACTCGCAGCGAAGACCAAAAGCAATACATCTCTGTACACCAGAGCTGCTCAGGTATCTGGTAGTAGTCATAACGAAAAAGTATTTCAGGGCCATGGTGGAGCTATCCAGTCACTATCACTTTCGATGGATGCGACACTTTTGGTTTCTGGGAGTAAGGATTCTACAATAAAAATTTGGGATACTACAAGTAGACAGTGTATTAGGACCATAACCGAGGCAAAAAAGCGGCAAAATACGGCGAATGGGACACAAAAAGGGACCCTTGGTGGTGTTCACTCTGGCGTACCGCAGGTTGTGGTTACGTTGAGAGGGTCTAATTTTGGTGGTGTGAAAGGTGTTGTGGATTCTATTTCAGGTGGTGGGATTGTATCTTACGGACTCAAGGATGGTTATAACACATCACACTCTCAGCTCCGATCTGCCTCCGCCACCAGTAAAACTTTAAAAGCACCTCTAATATCACCTTTTAAAAGGGTTCAAACCCCAACTCTAGATCTCAGCAACCCCACCGAACAGCACGAGACTGGCCAGCTCTCAAAGTTTTATGTAAAAGATACAAGGGAATTACTATCTGATTTTCCTATGAGTCCCAGATTATCTATTTTCTCCTCTTTAGAATCCGAGTTTTCCACAAGCTTATTTGGTGACCTACGCTTCTCTTCCTCTATTCTATCGGAAAAACTTGATAGAGATTCTCAGAACTCTCTAAAAAACAAGGTGGAATCTTTAAAATCTGATCTCCTGCGACTTGCCGAACACCAACAGAAAATACGGTCGCTAAATGATTCGTTTTACCAATCTGCTGTAACTAGTTTTTTGAGCAACAGAAAGGCCAACCTTCTTAATAAAGCAGAGGGTGACCCAATCTCGACACTCAGTGAAGAAGTAAACGAAGAGAGTAATGCTGATGATGGCGAAGATGATGGCGAAGAGGGCAATGATGATTCGTCATTCATATCAAAAAAGAAGGCCCGGGTAGTCGAATAGTTTTGATTTTTTGTCTTTTTACCCATCACACCGCTTCTATATTGTAAATATTATTGATAGCTTACCAACTGTTTATAGATTCAGCGTTTGACACGCCTATGTTCGTCGGTTTAGTACATAAATTGTTTATCCATCTTAATTTTTAGCATCATTTCCCTTTGCCAAGCCTATCTACCTCCAATAATAGTTTCAGCCAATGGCTACAGCTTAAAGCGGGTGAAGCGAGGTAAATACATATATTCAATTCCACAGGATTATATACGGGAGGAATGAGAAAGCATATGCTAATTTGCCTCCTGTATAACTCTTTTTTTTGAGCCGTAATTGGGTTTTATTCAAAAACGCGTATTTACATTATGGTAAAGAAAAGGCTGGTTTCCCTAAAGGATCATCTCAGAACTAGAAAATGTGCTTGTTAGATTCTATAGCAACTTATCAAAAAAAGACATAGACAGCTTTTCACGGCTTTTCATTTTCTTCTGATTTAAATTTAGAACCTATTATCGGCTGTGCTTCTGATATCATTTTGTTAATCCCCTTGTCTTGAAGTGTTTTCTATATTTATTTTTCATTTCAGGAGTAAACCACAAGTCATGTTTCGATCAGCGATAATAAAATTAAACTTTAATCACACCATCAAATATCAAATAAGAAATATCAGGTGCAGGATATAAAATACATATTCATTTAGAATTTACCTCTATACATTTTCGATATTCCTGGAAAAGCTCCTTACAATCGTCATCTTTTATACCTTTCAGAAATTTTTCTTTGTACCAGTTGTTGAAACAAAAATCGTACTCCTTTTTCATTTCCGTGCATTCCTTATCTATGCTTTCCATTTTTGAACACGATCTTTAAGCTAGTATGTTTGCCGTAATTTTGGATCTCAAATTACTATATATATGTGATTTTTGAATGCTTTATTTAAACCACAATTACTATCGTTTTTGAAGGAAATGCCATGGAGAAATGAGGGAGATAGTTTATGCAACTCTCGTCGTTTAATAGGATCAATTTTGATCTCTCCTGTCCAATCCTTCGTCACAAAAATAAAGCTGGCTTTGGCCCACTCCGAAATAGCAGTGTTTATTGGTACAAATGCCTTTTTTAAATGCAAAAGTTCGATTTGCGGGACGGCAAAACTGCAATTGATTTACCCTTGTGCGTTTTTCTTGGGTACCCTTTTCGAAACATGGGATAAGGTTATCTGTAACTCGATAAAGCATATACATACATATATATTTGTGCGTTTTATGATCACTATGATTTTGATCGAAATTGAAACAAAAAACAGGTCTGAGGAATATTAATGAGCTTTTTGAAGAGCATTGTTCATTTAGGACAATGACTGTGCACATACACGTGATGTTGTTTTTAGATCCCTTCACCTAAAAAGAATTATACTGTTAAGAATAACCAAAAGCGTGAGTCACGTATCAGTGGCATATATGGTGGTGTAATGTGAGTACTGGACATTTCAATACGCAAAAACAATTGTAATTATCACAATTCGTAAAATAAGCGTATTTTTGTATTCCCCACCTCCCAACATTCTCACTGTATATTAAATATCTATTAGTGTATTTCTAAAAAAATTTGGTAATAGTTTAAAACATAAACAAACGTACTGCTGAGTAAGACGGAAAAATACAGAAAAATATAAAACAGGTAAACCACGATTAAATGGTATTTGTTAGATACTATTCTTAATTCATACACACCAAGGAGCCCTGAAAAAAAAATATTTTGTCAAAATAGTTCAGGCAACAACACAAACATATGAGTAGCAATTGCAACTCCTCGCACTCCTTCATTTCATCACGATCATCTCCAAGGATGTTGGTAGGAGGCACAGACTTCTCCGTAGAACTGATCTTGTCCTGAATGAAGCCAATTTAAAACAAACAAATAGTAGTATAGCTCACAGGTTCGGTTGTTTAGTGGGTATATCTCTTTCGCTGGAGGTTGCTCTCAACTAGCAAACGCTAAAACAAAGATTTTAAAAACTACTATAACAGATATTAACCAAATCTTACCAACAAAAAAAAATAATACCAGTAATAAAGTAAAAAAAATCCAGCCTTTAAGGATTTTGGTTTGTACATAAATAAAAAAATTACATAATACTGGCCATTTTCGTTTACCATTGCTACGCAAAATCCCCAATAGCTGGATGATCTCGGAGCTAATTGGTTTGAGCTTGATATACATCTTGTTATGTACACTTGCAAGTTACAAAAACCCATAACAAGAAATTACATAAACCAGATACACATGTAAACATGGTTTGTATAGAACATGTCTACCAACACACTACTACTTCCGGGTTGAGAAAGGATTCCGTTCTCCTTGTTGGGCAGTTTTCTTACTAATTGGTGACGAATCTCATTTGTTGCCGATGAAGTGCAATCTTGGCTTTCCCTTAGTTAGCTGAAGTTACTTTCTAGTACTGATCGGCCAATCTAGTTGTAGAGCAGCATTTTTACAGATAGAGAGTTAGAAAAGGTGATAGCAGCAGGAGTAGGAGTGGAGGCGAACCTAGATGTAATAGTGGTAGTAGAAAGTGTCGCAGAAATAAGCACAAACCTCATGGAACACGTGTCCCGGTTTGTGTATCACAAACACACACTGGCGAATCGGTAGCTTTAATTCCACTTTAAGGAATAATGGTCGCATTTGAAAAGTCCAAGAAAAAAAGTCACAGGAATTAATAAGCCCTAAACATAGTGCTACCAGGTAATGTTTTGTTTTGCAAAAGGTGGGTATATCGATAAGCAGGGCTTTTTTTGGCATGAAGCCTGGTTTACATAAGCCAGCAAACTTTTTTTTTTATAAAGAAAACAAGCCCTCATCAATAAAATCTTTTGTTTTGAGCTGGTTTTCATTAGTAATCTCACACCTTCAATTAAGAGTATAAATAGCATTAAAAAAATGAAAAAATAACCTAGAGAACAATATTTACTCTAATAAACACCTCCCCAATAGTATATCAAATGGTACGCCTTATCAAAATAGCACTTGTTTCATATAAATATCAATAGCAAGAGAATTTACACTAACTCAAGAAAAATAAAGTTTTCCAACTAGAAATGGCGCTCGAGGATAACTTCAGGCTGGGAGTACCAGCCTATATAGAGTGGAGGGCATACTATGTAGAGTATAATAGATTAATGGAGTATATATCCTATAATATCGAGGGTGCTGGATATGGAAATGCAGAAAAAGGGTTTTTTTTAGATATGTTGGAGGAGCAACTGAAAAAAGTGAGCGAATTTGTAAATTATACACTTGGAGTGCTGTGGGAGGAACTAGAGTACTGCGAGAAACTGATCCACTCACTAAAACATTTAGATTTCGAGGGACAAGAGGTAACTATTGGCGAAGCTGGAGAGGTAAATGCCATTGCAACAGCACAGATATTTGAGCTGATAAGATTTCGAAGAGAAAACTTTACTGCCTTTTGCAAAATTGTCCTGCGGCATGAAGAATGGACAGGTATAGGAATTACTGACGAGTTCATGGAACTAAAGAAAAAATACCCGATCTCTGACGAAGATATTACCGATAGGGTAATCGTTAGAAGGCTAATGAAGATTTATCTTTTCTTGCAAGATAGAGGTGCTGGAGAAATAGAAGTGGGTCACGCTGACATTAATAGAAATAATGACACATTTGAAGCTGTTGTGACAGGCTGGGTGGATCCTTCGCGAGCTGATATAGTCGTCCAAAACCTTTTACAACATATGGAGTACTATACAGACGAAGAAATCAATGAGACAAATTTTTGTGGGGAGCTCAATATTGACAATAGCCATTATAAGAACAGCACTGATTCTGACAAAGTGAAAAAAGAAAATGTTTTACCAAATTACCAGCGCTCACCCGACGCTTCTTCTGATGAAGGAAACATATCTTTGGCGAATCTGCAACCGGTGGGGTATTACACAATGTATTTTGATAAAAACTTGGATATCTACCACGAGTTGATTGATGGTCGTAAAAAAGTCAAAGCCGTAAAAATCAGATGGAGAAGTGAAGATCCAATGATGACAGCTAATTTGGCCCATCCCAGTTGCTCTATACCTCCAGAATATGCTGAGAATAGCTCAAACAATTTGTTTGACTCTAGTGTTTTGGATAGCAGCAAAACAGATGACACTTTTCTAGAAAAGATAAAAAATCAAGCAATAGAAAATGATAAATATGTTAGTATAGAAATGGAGACGGTCCCAGAATGGTGGTCTGGTGAGATCAGCTTTGTAGATAGAGTGTTTATTCCGCTAGATGGTGTTGGTGATTTTTTGACCAGCGAGTACCGTGTTGGTAAAAGGAGAGGAAAAATAGGAGGAAATAACAGAATCTCATTACAAAATGCACAACCATACAAGATATTTCAGCAAATCCAAAGAAAGATTATTATAGAAAAGCTAGCTGCAACACTGCTAACACACGCAAACTACATGTATTTTAGAGATAAGGCAAATGACCCTTCGGTCTTAGTAGAAGTCATGATGGACTTAAAGGTAACGCGGAAGGACAATATGGATGGAGTAGATCGCATTGGTGACTTTTGGAAACACGTTACAGCAGAAGATAATGCAAGCAATCCTTCTATGAGTTTTCCTGAACGGGATTCTGTTTTTTTTAGACCAATGGTTATCAAAATAACTCTGAAAGAGAAAAAATGGCCTACATGGCTATACGATATGGTGTTTCATAATGAAAATGTAAGTATCACGCATCAAACATTTATTCGCTCCTTCTTCAAATTTCATCCAAGGCTCAAATAAAAGTATCGGTTGGCTAACTTTTCGCTTATTAAAGTTAAGAAACCTGTTAATTGTTTTTTTTTTTGCATGTTTGGTTGAATAGATATATTGGACATTTGGGTTTAACGCATACGTATATGGTGTGGCAATGTTAGTTGAGCAATACACCACTAAGCTTCCTTATTGGTGCTTTGAGGCTGGACATCCTTCGATATCACTAATTCCATATAACAGCGATTACTCGCGAAACTCAAGTGATGGATCCGGGGGAAATAGTCTAAAATCCGTAGATATGGGACCACAAGGTGCTAGCTATGATCCACCTGCATACGACCATGCTTGTAGCAGTCAGAAAATTGGTAAAAATAAGTTCCAGCTAGCTGATTTCAATCCGCATTATCCCAATACTCCAGGTGTGCTACTACCAAACGTAGAGCAGGGATCGGTTCCTACAGATACCGCCGACATCATACTTTCAAAAACATCATTCGGCAAAAAGAATGGTCGTGGGTATTCTTCCGAAATACAGTTGTCTGGTAGACCTCACTTCAATAACAAATCGATCGGAGATATGCGTTCTGTAACCATTCCATACAACGCCCTAAGACACTCGTCTGTTCCAATGTATCTCAGTGTGGAGGCTAATGAAAGCAACTATGCTAATCTGAAACTGTTATCTTCATCCAAAGATGTAAAAAGAAAATTAACTGGAGAAAAACATTTCCTCATAAGACATAATAGCGGTCCTTCATATCAAAGCATCTCGGTCGATGCTAATTCGAGTGGCAGTACGCAGGATTTCATAGTTGCCACTAATCACAACCGCAATAGCAGTTATAGAATTGCTCGTACTATTAGGTTTGGATTTGTTCTTGTCTTGTTGGTATATACAGTTACCACGCTAGTCATTTATATAGCCGGCATTCAAGTGCCTTGGCATCCTTGGTGTAAAAAGCACACTTCCGACTGGAGTGTATGATATCTACCCTGCGATTCAGCTTCCCCCTCCCCTCCTTTTTATTTGAGCAAGGATTAGACTTTTCAAAATTTATGAGCTTTTCATAGTTTTTACATTAACATTTTCTGGAAATGTAAATTTACATACATCAAGAGTTACAAGTAAAGGGTAGTTAAAAAAAGGATAAAATTTTCTATGAAAAAAAAAATATATAAATAGGGAGAAAACGGTCGAGATATTATATATATGTATAATTTTGGATGTAATGACGAAAAACGAAAACGAGGTAGATTTCCAAATAAATTAAGCTTCCTTGAATTTAAAGTAAAAGTTCAGGACAATTGCAGAAAATAGAGAAAGCACCAAAATGGTAGGACCTAGTCGATCATAGTAAGGTCCAGTCGATTGGTACGTTATCCTGTCTGCTCTCCAGTGGAAAAGCGAAAGGGCGTACATCATGACCATAACTGTGACAACCGTAAAAATTGCACCAGAAATTTTGCTGTTTTTATCACCAAAATTCATTAGTGCTAACGATAGTGAACCCAACACCATTGCAAAGTTCAGCCAGGATAAAAATGTCCGTTCATTAGCAAAAAATACCTTTGGTTCAATCCGAGCAGGGATGGAAATAACCTTTTTGGTGCCTTGAATATCAACAGATGAGCCTATGGTGGTCCCATAAAGGATCTCAGCCTGAGCGCTGCTACCTACCATCCTTCTATCTTTCAATGTCGATGGATCTCTGATGACAAATCCCGAACTGCGGACATCGAGTGGTACAAAGTCGTTCTCGCTCCTGAATAAACCGTATAGGTTGTACCAGCTTCTTGTGGGTAGTTTATGATATGCATGACCCTCAAGCTCGACTGGACTTTGAGTTCCAGTTCCATCAACATCAATTACAGATTCAGGAGTGGCTCTGTTTTCTTGAAGGCCAGCTGAACCCTTTCTGTCGTCAAAGTTGATATTTTTGAGATTAATAAGAGTGGCCAAATCCGCTGCACTGTTTACACGGCTGTTTACTAGGGATCTATTACCACCATGTGTTTTTTTCTTTCGTATTTCTTTGTCCATTTGCGAAAACTATTGTAATATTGGTACGATTAATGGTTAGAGTTATGAAATTAGTATTGTTTTTTACAGTGTTTCAGTAGAAATTTATGACAAATATATTTTGAATAACGACATAAGTAAATACATGACTGCAAACTTACCCAAAATGGCAGGATATCTACTCTTTCTTCTAGGAGTGTGGAAACACCATGGATGAATTTGCTAAACTTGGGTACAGCCTCAACTAGGTCGCTATGAACCAGATTAGCCACCCATGCTGGAATTGAGGTATTGGCATCCGTTTGTAATTTCACCTCCAATATGGCATATGGGAATCTACAAATATCCCGCTCAGGCAACTGTGGGAACGGATAATCATTATTCATATCCGTTCGTCTCCAGTTAAGTCCCGCTCTTTCCAAGCCATCAAAGTTATCCTCTCTAACCATTGTCAGCTCAGTATCTAATGATATTCTGACTGTAGCGTCTCCAGGGAGCTGAAAGGCTGTTCTGTTATAAAAAGTTCTCATCACTATTCATTTTAACCATACAGACGACACAAAGCTGTGAAACAGATTTCAATAACCGATGGCGAATATGAGATTCGCCTGTTTTTCATAGGAAAAAAACCATAAACATAATATATCTTACCTGGTACGAGATCTTTATTTTTCACACTCTCCAAAACTTCACTGGAGAGTAAATCCATATCCTCAAGATCCTTTTCAGATTTTTTTCCTTCTTCACGCAATTTAGCTATCCGCTTATGCATATCATAGTTTCCGGCAAGGTACTCATTAACGTATTTCTCCTTAACGACAAATCTCTCCTTGACGCTTTTTTCTCCAGTCCAATCCTCGTGGTGGGTTTTCCGCTCGACAAAGATGTCTGTTTCGCTTAAATCGCCGTACCATCGAAGTCTTATTGCTTCTGCTCCTTCTGACTTTTCTATCCTCCCACGATATAAGTCTAATTTCTTGTTATCGAAATAAACGCTGTTGATTGCTGGACTCTGCTTTTTATTTTTGTTGTTGTTGTATATCAGAACCGGGAGGTTTTTTAGGATATAGAGTTTCAGTTCCATGACATTGTCGGGATGAACCCAGTATTTGGTTGTTTGGCGTACAAAGCTTTGTCCATTACCTGACTGTGGATTTTTACCCTTTTGGAGATCTATTCCACCGTCTCTAACTATTTTATATAGTCTAGAAAGTTCCAATAACAGTGTATCAAACGTTTCTCCAAAAAACGGCATGCTGTTCATCCTTTGTGCAAATATTGACTTTAGTATGAACGGTACGTTTTTGTCATGTTTTTTAACTATCTTAACCAAAGCTGTAAAGTTCAACCGTGTGTATCGTGCAAGCTCATTCACTTCAACGATGATGGCGTTTATTTCCATTTCTATAACGTCAAGCTGCTCCCGCTTAGCCTCTACACTACCTCTATTCTCATTTATTAGCTCGATTTCATTGTGGCAGTTTTCAATTCTTCGATTTATTTCATTAATTTTTGTTTTCTGAAATCTTTGAATCTAATTAACAATAACATGGTGTTAGCAATCACAAAAGCAAAATAAAGTTATCACGTAAACACGTGGCTACATGTCTCCAATAAAATAACACACACCCTCCATTTAAACTACATTAATATATAATATTGTCTAACCTTTTCTATCTCCCCTTCAAGGCGGTCGATAAATTCGGCTTCGTCTGTTGCCGTGTAACCCTTAGCAGCATTTTCATACAGGTATTTTTTCAACCCATCATAATCTAGATAGTAAAACTTCCATTCGGGAAACAGGTTTTGACGTAGGTGCTGTCCAAACTTCATATTATTTCCAATAACGTATACTAGTCTATACAAGCCGATGTCTAACTGTACTGACTACTTTTATTTCGTTATATACAGGTTAGCAAACTTTTTTTTTCTATAGTCAATTGAAGTTGCAAAAAAAAAAAAAAAACTTTTTAATATGGGCAAGTTTAGCATTGTAGATCCCACTTATCGCTAAATTTCTCTAACCGTTGATTTGAGAATATGTTTCAAAATGCAAATTTCATTTACTTTTCTGACTTTTGCTATAAAAAATAAATGCAATTTGAAAAAAATTTTACCACCCATTTTCTCGGGCTAGCTTCAGCGGGGAAGGGGGTAAAGACTGTTGGGTAATTTCCTTTTGCTTGAATAAAAGCCGTGTTAGCTAATTCGTGCAAGGATACTAATTAAACGCAATTCTCAACTGCAAATAGCTTGCTCTATAAGGCCAAGGTTGATCCAGAGCACGAGCAGCTTTTTATTTTTATCTACCACTTCAATTATCACTACTATTTTTATTTTTTTGGCAAGCAAATGCACATGAATAAAGGTATACAATTTTTGAAGGGCAGCATTCTATTTTCTTTCAAATAGGTGCACGTGTGGTGGATTATTGGATGTTAATTTTGCAAACTTTGTCACCTTTCTAGATACAATCCATTCTTGCGCCAATAGATAAAATGCGTTAAAAGCCAGAGTCTAATTTTACATTCATTCTTTTTTTTTTAAGGAGTGGGGAGGGAGGGGAATGAGATATGGAATGTGATTGCAAGGATGTTTCCTTTTGCTCTTGTTTCCTCCCCAATCGGATATCTGTCAGTGCTGGATTGTAAAACTTTCCTCCCAAAAAAGGTAAAAACTATGAGGATAGGGGGGGGGGTGATGATGGGATGACGAGAAACGGTTGGGAAAACGTGTTCGTGCCTCGTCCGTTGTACCGAGTGTGTGTGAAAAAACAAGATTTGAAAAGACATAGAGGAAACGCACACAGTTGGGTTAGTGAATTTCACTTGAAGCCCAATAACAATATCAGTGCATATATTAAAAGATGAGGGGTAGAAACTGATTCAATGATGCGGCTATTGTCGTTGCAAATAAGGGTATGAATGGGTGAGTCTGGTTCTTTTTCTCTACCAACAGACATAACTACTTGAAAAGCCGGGACTCAGGAAAGTCATTAAATACAAAAAAGATCAGCTTGCAGGCAAAAACCAAGAGAAGGGAATGTTTGTACTAATTTTCAAAACATTTTACATAAACATAATTGGGAAAATGCTTTATTCTAGAGGCTCGTGTAGCCAAAGAATATAGCAAGAAGTGTAAATTGACATTTTGTAGTGGTTATACCTCTTTAAGTTCTCAAAACACATAATTGGAAAATACTTTTTTCTTGTACACTAAGACTCATCCCTGTATCAAGACAAGACCAGGCACATTTTTCAAATACTATTAGCTTAATTTTAAGTTATATCTTTTTGCATCGGAGAGAAAAAACGACAGAATCAAGATTTGTGTTTCAACAATAGCAAGAGAAAATATTACTATACACATCGCTTTTATAGCGAGATGGTATGTCGTGAACATATACCCATCCTAGAAATCGAAAAAAAAAGGTGTCACAATAGATTAAGCACCATTCCCGCAATTAGTTCTGCATTTGGTGTATCACCTTGATCACAGCTACACACACCAAAACTAAATATAGCTTTCCAACTATTGTCAACACCCTGTACATTACAATTTGTGTTTTCTTCAACAAGACAAACCATTAGGTAAGTGTGAACTTCCAATGATTATACCACTCTAATCCATTATATCATAAACTGACAACAATGAAACTGAACTTGGGAAATAGCAAAGACAAAAATATACATGCCATTTTGGTAATGTGTTGTATTTCTAACTTTTTTTCCTTTACTTCTTCTTGGCCCCATTTTAACAACTTATTCCTTGGACTTTAACACGAGCTACTCTGCATTTTCTTTAAAAATCAGTCGCAAAATTTAATAGCAAAATCAGTACAATGATAGGGCATTATGCACATGTGTATTTGATAGAACACCACGAATTGCTGGTATCGCCAATTATATCAAGTAATCGACCCAATAAATAACATACCAAGGTTGGCGTGCAAACTGTAATTAAAATCCTCCTGTTGACCTAGCAAGTTTATTAAAACACATCGATACATAACATCTATGAAAAAAAAGAACAATTTTGCGAGAGAAAATTCTTTTGTCAAAATTACAAACCCTCCCAACCAACTAGTGATATGGAATGAAAAACGTGGAGAAATATGAAACTAAAATTACGAGTACAAATACAAAACTTTCTTTTTGAAAAACACGCATGAGAGCAATGGCTGAGGAGGAAGAGGAGAGGCGGGGGGTGGGAGTGGGGGGTATAACTACGCTCTTGCTTTTTTATTTATATACCTGCAGAGAGTGTGGGCTTTCTATTTACTAGTTTTTTCAGAGAGACGTGAGAGTTGCTACTGGCACTTCATTACAATATTCAGTTGAAAAATGGTGTAAAAAATTATAGAATTAGTGGTCAGCCTACATCGAGTATTTTTTTATTTTAATTTATTTTTTTTTAACTTTTTTTTTAATGATTTCGCCTTTTTTTCCCCTAATATTCGCTAATAAAGCGAAAATGTTTTAAAGTGTTTATATTTCGGTTTTATTAAATCCCACTCAAAAATCACTATCAATCAAAAGCGCAATTACAAACTACGATAAAGACGAATATACATTAAAGAATATCACACCAAACAAACAAACAAGCAGAATAGAATAGAATATAACTGAATAGAATAAAACAAAAATGGGTCTTTTAGTGCAGGAATTTGATCGAGCAAAAGTAAAGAATTACCTGGCCAATGAACGGACATTTATTCGCTGGCTACAGCTTTCCATCACCGTAGGTGCGGTAGGTCTAGCGATTCTGAATTTTGGCAGCCAAAAAAAAGCAGTTTATTATGCAGCCCTCTCGTTTGAATTAGGTGCTTTTGGGATCATGCTGATGTCGTATATCGAATATCTGAAGCGAGGATCCAACCTGAGTAGGGACGAGCGAGGAAAATTTGGTAAGTAAAAGAAAAAGCAGTGTTTTTATTTTGAGGAAACATTCGTCCATATACTCTCCTCCTCACTCCATTTTCCAACTTCACTAAACTTTTTTTTTTTTTACCAACTAGGATTATTTTTTCTTCCTGGATTTGTCATTGCATACTTTGTATTTGCTGCGCTGTTTAGTTTGTATATGTTATTATAGAAGAGTGGGTTGGTAAGATATATGAAAATGCAAGGCACTGGTCTTTACCCAAAAACATCTCCTTCACTATGGCTGATTCCTTTTCTCCTTTCCTCCTTTCCTCCTTTCTTTTACACTCATCCATCTCCCCCCCCCCAAAAAATAGGGGGTACATATAACTCTGCAAATGACCATTGACTTTGTGCTTTCAATTTTTTGAATATTGATTTTACATCCATAGAGTTAATAGTATAACATGGCTATTATATGGAAAGAAAAAGGTCTTTGATGTCACTTCAAATACCTTTGCCATGTTATTAGTGTTTATTTATTTTAAAAAAAATGCGAATAGAGTATTTTATCATTATTAAATATTATTTTCTTTTCTTGAACTCTTGGAATTATTCTAGAGATAAATAGAACTATAAAAATATACATAGATATATATATATTAACACAAGTAATCAATGAAGAATTTGAAGGGCAAAAGCAAACGCTATTGAGAGGTGAGAAACGAGAGGTGTGAGGATAAGACCCACTCCTTTTTTACGAAAATTGTAGTGCAGTAGCATCAAAAATCGATGAGATAATAAGGTAATCCCATTATCCTTGGCTTTTGATGGGTTTTGGTACTAGCACAGTAGTTCTCATTATTAGTACAAGATTTATTTTTCAGGTTTACGAAATAATAAGGGCGAGTAAAACAAAATGAGCATTACAGCTATTGTTGATTTCTATTTACATCTATATACATATTCATATTGGTGAGGTTCACAACCATATACCATATACTATTCTTTTATTATTTTTTTTTATGTTAGTGAAAAGTTTGGGCTTTTTGATTCATGACCATAATCTTTAGAAAAACTATACAAAAAAAAATCATACATACTCCACGAAAATTTTGGCTAGTACAACAATTATTGACTCAAAATAAAGTGGACTGTAAAGAAAAAAAGGAAAAAAAAAAATTGATCTAGTAAAATTAAATCAAAAATGAATTAACCATATCAAAAGTAAAAAAAAAAAAAGAAAAAGAAAAACGAGCCAGGTAGTGGTACGGTATCAAATCTTTGCTATTCGATAATAAACCATTCATAAACAAATAGTATTTTTAAGATATAGACTTCTAAAAAGAGAAGATTTGTTGCCCGATTTAAAAGTGATATCAACTGGAGTAGTACTATATATCAGAAATGTTTAGAATCGGTACATGCAAAAACAAGTAAGTAAACTAAATTAATTAATAAATTAATAAATAAATCATTTATACTAATATTTTTAACTCTAATGATTATGAAAATGAAATGCAATCAATAGAGGGCTGACCGTGGCTGGGAAGACAGCAAACCTGATCTCTATAGCTCGACGTGAATCTATAAATCATGCGGGTAGTGCACGAAGCCTGAGTATTCTACAGAAACACAAACCAGCGATTCCACAAGTGTTACCATCAAGATCATTGAATATAAACTCACCCAAAATCAGTACGAATGGGATCATGAATACCGGCTTCTCACTAGCATCGACACGTTTATTGGTAAACAGACAAAAGCTTGGAATGTTCAGCGGAATTGGCGCAAGCAGAATGCACATGTCGTCCACTACTACTACTAGCACCGCTACAACCGCCAGTATTCCCGAAGCCCAAGTTGCTGAAAGTGTTGCAGCTGCCAACATCAATGCTACCATTGGTACTGATGCATTGGTGGAAAGCAATGTTGTGAGCCAAGCAGCAGAAACCGTCTCAAACGAGGGTGTAGCGGCGGCGACGAGTGCAGCAGATGTGTTAGAAACAACATCTACCGTGCTAGTGGAGTCTACCGAAGTGGTGAATTCTGCGACAACAGCGCTGGTGATGCAGATAGGTGATTTGAAGGCAGTGGGGTTATGTTCAAGCTACACACCAGTTGGGTGGGTTCAGACGTTTTTGGAGGCAACACATGTATATACAGGAATGCCATGGTGGGGTACTATCTTGGCCGCAACGGTAGTTGTTCGAATGGCGCTGTATCCAATTTCGGGAATAATGCAGAAAAAGGTAATCAAGATGCAGAACATCCAGCCTGAAATGCAAAAGATCAAGACGGTTATGGACCGAGCAAAGAACGATGGGAATATTTTGGAGTACAGAACTCAAGCATACCAACTACAGCATCTTTTGAAAAAGGAAGGAGTGGGACCGTTTAGTGCATTGGGCTTGGCACTACTCCAATTCCCAGTAATGGTGTCATTTTTCTTGGCTCTTAGAGGTATGGCATACCTACCCGTTGAACACTTGAAAACCGGTGGACTCTGGTGGTTTACCGATTTGACAGCTGCGGATCCTTACTATATCTTGCCAGTCTTGGCATCGGCGACTATGATTGGATCGCTCGAAATCACCAGAAGATACCAAAACTCGGTAGAACAACCACCAGCAATGATCTGGGGAATTCGGTTTGTAGGTGCATTTACTGCAATTGCTACCATTAAATTCCCACCAGCAATCTTCATCTACTGGATTGCTTCAAACATTCTTTCGGTTCTTCAATCTTATTCTTACTCGCTTCCATTTGTTCGACGTCTGTTTAAAATTCCAGAACTCAAAAAGGCCAAAATGGCCATTGTTCCTAAAAACAAGTTTGTAAAGACAGTTGAAAGCCTCCAGAAAAACTTGAAAAAACAATAAAGCCAGGTTGATTCGTGAAAATTGATTGTGAGTTTTAAACCTAAGAGGGGAAACTACTACTACTACTACTACTTGCCGCTACCATCATCACTAACAATAACTATAATAGTTATTTATTTACTAGTAAATTCAGTTTATTATATATAATAATAGTTTATCCATAGTATTTAGACTAATAAAGACGATTATATTCTTCTAACTAGCAAAGAGGGCAACTAAACTAGTATTTTGGGATCAGAGGATGGAACGAAAAAGGACCAGAGCTAATTACAGATGTGTTTTTGTATTTTACAGCATCAGTAAAGACCCAGGAACCACTTGGAGTCTTTGTCAAACCACGAGCAGCCTTGATGGTATCTTCAAACTGCTTGGGATCTTTGTACTTTGAGACACCAGTGTTTGAGGACACAGTCGGGATAGTGGGTTTGAGAGAAGCAGGAGTAGAAAGAGAAGGAGAAGAGTCGGAGATACCATTGGGTTTATTAGAGGGTATGTCGTGATCATGGTCATATCCATGGTTGATGTAGGAGTATTCTTCCAAAGCCATGTACAAGGCAGTTCTTAGATAGTTTGTAGGACCAGTATTGGAAACAAGTTTAGACTTGAGAGCATCCAGTTGATCAGGATTCGAATCGTAGAGAGGAGTACACCAAGATATTAGGTAAGGGATAGCATCGTCAATAGTTGAAGGCAAGAGTTTTACTAGATCAAGATGGGATGCAATGTCGAGGATTAGGGCGTTTAGGGATTTCAAAGAACAAAGTTCGGAGCTGAGACCTTCTTTTGCCAAACAGCCTTGCAAAGCTATGATGGATTGGGGGTATTTTTGAAGCTCAAGAGTGGTGGGTTTTCTTACAAAAGAGGAATGGACACTAACGACTAGATGAGAAGCCTTGGAGTTAGGATGAGGCAGGAAATATCTGTCCCAAAAAGCAAACAAGTCATTAAGGGTAAGAGACTTGAGAATAGAAACCTCAACTTCACGCCACTCAAAATCGTAAAACTTGGAATGGATTTGCACCCAAAAACGAGAGCTTTCTTCATTGATACATTTTGGATTCTGCAGTCGACGAACAATTAGGGAATTTACATGATGATCAAATTCGGCCTGAGAAAGGCTCCGAATAATGGGGGAATACGCTCTCAAAAAGCTAGAGATGCGCAAATCAACATAGGCAGGGTTAACTTCGCTTTGGACCAAAATATATAGACTGGGAGGAGCGCCATTCGCAATAAAGGCACCCGAGCTGACAATATATCCCAGCTGCTCCTTTGTACGAAGCTGGTCAAACAACGGCTCGCTCACAATGTTCGATATCAAATCCACCATCGCTTTGTAGTACGGACTATCCGTATTTGATGTAAATATGGTTCTCTGCACGGCTGAATTGACGTTTTTCTCGGATTGTGGATCCACCTGCAATGAATAGACTCCCACAGGATGAAGCAAACACCGAGGTACAACATATTCAGGCTCCGACAGTCTCCCCGAGCTACAATACTTCATTACTTTTTCTGATATATCCAATGCCTCGTTCTCAGAATAGTTGCCCAAGACCAGCATTTGTACATACAACTGTCTGAATATGTCGTCAACAAATCTCCGGAGAAGATCCAAACTAACATGTTCAATTGCATCCAGCTTGTCTTGCGATCGCCACTGAAGATCAAACTTCAAAAAGTTGGTGACTCCATTTGCGTGCTTGAATGGCTCGGAATGCACCTGGTTTTCATATCGGAGTGAAATCTCTCTCAGATTGACTTTGTACCGGTCCTCATCAAACTCAAAATCTCTCATCCCCTCCAAAATCAACTTTAGCAAGTCCCAAAGCTTATCGTTATACCCAGCCACACTAATCATCATTCCATCCATTGTTTCGGATACACAGTATCGGTATCCCGATGCTATCGCATCATATGTGCCCTTATTTATCTGATCCCCAATCATACTGACATAAAGCGAGCCCAAAACGGACAGCAACGGCGATTTATACATTATTGGCGACATTATTGCTATCCGTATCACCGCCCTAGGCAAATAGAACCTGTCATCGCGCTTATACCATAGCTCCATCTGATCGTTTTTCTTTAACAGCTCTGGCTCGATTCTTGGGTCTGGAATTTCCTCTAGTTTATCCACTTGCAACACTTTAGGAACAAACCTGTTTGGTTTAGGCAGGTATAACGCTGTTAGTATGTCTTCTGGAAGCCCTTTTATCGATTCTTCCATATTTTCTACAAGTTCCGGTTCCAAATCATCAACCTGATACTCAATGTTGTAGTATTTTTCTATCTGTGGATTGGTAAACGTTGCATCCTTTATCGACAATGTTGCACGATAGTTAGTGCTTGTAAGCAATTCAACTCGCTTCTGAATTATCTTTGGATCAAATTCTGTTATCAGTCGTTGACTTGAGTATATTTCCTCAGGCTTGCAGTAGTAATTTGTCAGTACGCTCGACAAATTTGACGAATAGTGCACCGAATCCATTTTCTCCTCATATTGAAACTCTATTTTGCTCATTTGCTTCATCTATTCATTGTTGGATACATCGAGTATAATTAATTAATATATAAATCATATTACTATACTCGTTATTTATTTATTTTTCCTTTTACTTACCTCTTCAAAAAACCATTCCTGGGGTCCATGTTCCCGTACAATATTAATGTACTTGAATACAATCTTTATAATTTCTCTATACTTCTCCACCCCTTCTTCAGTTAGATAAACTGTTATTTTAAACAATCCAAAATCGCCTCCAAATGACATGTGGTTGCTAGTATGTAGCTCTGTAGCCCATCCATACTTTTTCAATACTAGCAAAATCGATCCCTCTGCCTCATGCCCTATCAAGGATGCCAAATAGTTTGTTGGCTTGCACGTATACTCCTTTTGGTCGTCTGGAAATGGAAATGAAATAATCAACTGGCGCTCATCCCGCACGCTTTTTACACGTATTATCTTTCCCAAGTGCTCCTTTGTCAATGGGTGTGTTTTCGGCGACTCGTACGTTTTTCCTTTGCTCTTCACTTTGGAGAATTTGCTCACTACCCACTCCTTTAATACCTCAACAGGCTCTACACATTCATATTTTTTTAATATGTTAACAACTCAATTCATTTTCTAAATGTAACTATCATTTTCCCTTACCATTGCCTATAACAACCAAGCCCATCATATCCGAACTATAGTATTTGTTGTAAAACTTAATCAACTCTTCGCGCAAGTCTTTTTTATTTCTGATAGCTGAGCCCATTAACGTATCGTATGTTCCCGTTGCAAACTTTGTAAATGGATGGTTAGGATCCAGGAGCGTTTTTTCCATCTGATATAACCTCCATAGGTCGCTTTGCAGGTTTTTTTTATATTCTAGTTTTGTATATTACCTCAGATTAGCATAATGTTTGATATCCCTTCTCTCTTTCTTTCTTCAATAATTACAATATACTCTATTTACCTGAATCGATAGCCCTCACTTCTCGTTCTGTACAATCGGCTGTAAACTTTGGTGATATAAAAAACTGTGCAAATCTATCAAGTGCGCCTTCAAAAAACTTGGAAGAAACATCAAAATAATAACATGTATTCTCGGTGTCTGTGTAGGCATTTGAACTTCCTCCATGTGTTGACAGATACTATGTTTATATATTTGTTTGTTTATTTCACTGTTATTGTCGAGTTGGTGTGTTAAAAACATGTACATATTTTGATTAATTATACATATTTTGATATACGACAATTGTCATTATTTATGACTTTAAACTCCGCCCTCTATTTCTATTTCGTTTTCTTTTCCAAAAAAAAAAAACTCGTTTCAAAAGACCAATAAATACCAATATATATAAATAAATAAATTCTTAAGGTTTATTACATTGCTGTACTCATTCTCCTTTGGATACTTTTCGGTTCCCTATTAATGTATTTGTCCACACAATAAATCAGTATACTTCCAACTCTTATACCCACGCATAATAGACTTATCTTATCCGTTTTTTTTTATAGCTCATTCGTGTATCTCATACTACTTACCAAAAACAACATATGCTCTAAAAAGTGAGCCAAGCCCTGAAACTCAGCTGGGTCTAAAATACTTCCAATATTGACATTGAGCGCAGCACTGGATTTATGCTCTTTTGTATCCTGTATTACCAATGACTTCAACCCATTCTCCAGTTTTATTAACAGATATTCTCTCCCATCACATTCGGGCTTTATGAATTTTTCTCTTTTATACTCATAATATAGTATTCCATCGGTAGAAATTACAGGCTCGAAACCATCATGGTCCTCACCTTGGGCCTTTTGGGGCTGAATAGCCAATGACTTTATCCCCATTTCTTCTATTTCCTTGCTATGTCTATCTAAAATGTAATTCTGAGAATCCTCGCACCCCATTTCTGAAATTTACTTGCAGTCTTCTTTTATTACTATTATTTTCTCTACTTTGGTATGTCGAATAAATTAACATACATCAAACAGAGAAATATGTGAAGGGGTGAAATAAAAGAATATAAAAACAGCGCAACTTGAGTTGGAGGAGGAAAAAAAAAATCTTGCTTTTATGCTCGCCACTGCTATTACGTTTTCGGTGTAATGTTTGTAAAACCGCAAATAAACAAAAATAGTTTACACAAGCACAGATTTTTGTGTTATTTTAGCCTTTTTTTTTCTTTTTACTTAATTTATTGCTCTTACGCCTATTTCTTGACTTTGGCAGATAAAAGAAAAACAAATCTTCCCACTTATTAACCAAGATTAGCTTTTTAAATTTTGGATACTTTATTGGATTGTTAAGGCTTGAGTTTTTATCCATGACTCCGAATTAAGATTTAATTTGAATATGTTACCATTTAAAGCCAGAGTTTTGCAGAATTTAAAAATACACATGTTACGTAAACCGATAAAACGAGCGGAATTGTGCCAACTAAACTTTGCGTTGATTGTAAAACGTCAAGATAGGACAGATAACACCACGAATTAAATAACTCTTTTATGCTATTGTACACTGTCATTCAATCCCAATTCTAAAAAAAGCGTTCATTTTATTCATACCAACTAGATTCTGGAATAGACCAAACCTTTTTTATTTTATTTTCTGTGTTTTCTGAAACGCTATAGGCAGATAATTTACCTGTCTTATCGGCAATTGTTGTTCTATTTCTTTGTTGTGGTTGTTCTTGCTTTTGTTTAGTCCTCCACTTTTCACTGGTGCCTTTGTGGATTATCCGAGTACTAGTTATTCGCTTGACCAATCTCACCTTAAATTCTACATTTCATGCAAAAAAAAAGGATTTTGCAAAGAGAAATGAAATGATATGTGCAAAATGAAAATAATGGGGAACTGGACTGGTATTGGAGTTGGGTTTGGATTTGGAATGGGAACTGGATTTGGAATGGGAATGGGAACTGGGTTTGGAATGGAAATATAAGTGAGAATGGAGAGAGAATGAGAATGGAAAAGGAGAAAAAGAGAGAATGAAAGCATATCTTTGGTGGAAAAGTTAAACGGAAAATGTAGATAAAAATTATAACATCTCCAGTGAACCAGCCAATTAAAAAAAAACAAACCACACACAATCAACTCCTATGTCACTTGTGACTGTGCAATTGCACTTATAATCATGTTTGTGTTGATGTTTGTGTTGATGTTTGTGTTGATGTTTGTGCGAATGCTTACATCAGCATTTGCCTCCGTGTTAAAACACAGCTCTGCATCTGCATCTGCATCTGTATCTGCATCTACATGAGTATAAGTTTGTGATTTATTTTTGAAGAGGGGATGCGAGTGAGAAGAAGTGAGGGAAAGGGGAAAGGAAAGGGAAAAAAAAGTAAAGGAGAGGGGAAGGGGAAGAAAATGGGGGGGGAGAAAAGGAAGGGGAGGAAAGGGAAAATAGTGGTTTGATCGCTTTGCAAAAGGTAGCATGATACGGAGCATCAAATTTTCGCGAATGGGAAAATTCCAGACTTTGATAAAATTCGCGATATGTATGTACAACCTTGATTTAAAATAGCAACAGATTCATCTCACGAAAGCTGGGCTATTTGCTGGCCTTGTTCATTTCATTTCATTTCACTTTACCAATTTTTCTAGTCCTTTAAACTAGCTCACTTTCTATTACCTCTCAACTTGATTAATTGATTGCAAAAATCAAAAAATCGAAAAATCAGCGGTTAAAGATTGTTCACAAAGAGAGCACATTCACAGATTACATGTATTATCTCTGGGTTTCAGTTTTAACATGTGATTTGTAAAACCTGCGCCGAATTATTGACAAAACGAGAGTTTTAATAAACATTCTACCGAATCAACCAAACAGTGTGATTCGTATTTAAACCATCATTCTACACCAATCCAGTGAGTATAGTATGAGATAAACTTGAATTGAGAGTACAAGCTTGCTGAGTTTGTGAGAGCTCTGTATTACAAGTAGTGGATCAATTAAATCTCAGAGAAAAAAAAAGTAAACATTTTGATCTCTAACAAGACTTATATTGTGTGGTTTTGAGTGAAGGAGATGGATGTGAGGAATGGGTGAGATATAGCATTCGTCATAGTATGCTCAATATTCAATTACAAAGGATAGATAGTGTGATATACGAGCTCATACAGTGGGATTGTATAAATATTTTGAATAAAGAATAACACCAATAAGAAACATCAGCAAATATATATATTTATATATATAAATTAAAAAACATGACTTTGTTATTGTATATGTTTCAAATTTAAAACACCGTCATTTCTAGCAACTTTCACATTTAAAATTCGGTTGTTTTATGGCATTCTAAAATACGTTTGTAAAATCAAGTAAATGTGACACCGATAAATCCTCAACGATTAAATCATCGATATACCATAGACCCACACGTGCTAAAAGCAAATGTTTGTTGATTTTCGATTGGTCGTGCAAATAGAACCTTATTGTGTTGAAGCAAGACGAATCATGTCCACGGTATCTTTGTCTTATTATATCTTCAACATAAAGCAAAGCGAAGCAAAAAGAAAAAACAGAACAAATGATATCAGCATCGAATATCTTTAACTAAAGTGACAATATGTTTATGTAAAACACCACACTAATCATGGTTTGTATAACACCACAATCGGTATTGAAGATAAAAATGGTTAGAAATTGCATACCATTTACTCAGATACCTTGCTTATCACTGTTTTTAAATAAAGAAAAGTATGTAAAAAGCAATATAAATCGAAAATAGTAATAATTAATGATATCTAGTATCCAGACACATAGTACAAATTACGCGCAATGACATAAAAACCGAATATACTGTAATCATAACCAACTTTTGATAGCTGAAATCTTGAACACTACCATGGTCTTTATATCCTATCAAAGCATATGGGAAGCACTAAATGAAAAAAAAATTATTGAAGAAGGTTCTGACTAGCTTTACCACATTCTTAAAATTATAGAAAACAGCATATGTTAAATATCGCTCTTCTTTTTTTTCAACTAGCATATTGTGCATTTAGTGAGATCTGCTGGTAATATAAGATCAAATATTGCAATTCTTGTATTTGCACCAAAGTATCGTCTGGGCTATACAAATGTTAACAACATCAATAAAACATTCAACGGGTGCTTAGTAGAAGAGGAAAGGAAAGGGACAGGTTATTACTACAACTCATTAAGATGGGCAAATATAACCTTGCAGAAATATGAATAGGGAAAGTTTGTCTCGCTCTGTACAGCTTTTATTTTGAGGGTTTGAAAACATAAAAAAATGTGATACCTCATGAAAAAAAAAGAAGCCTACCATCTTGGTCGAGTGTGTCCAAATATGAAATAATATTGTATTGGCAGCTGCTTTTTTGAATAGAGTTTGTTAAATATATGTATTTTAAGGTGAGTAATTGGAAAAGGTGATCTTGTTTAGTGTATATACTGAGAATTATTTAACGCATGTTTGTGTAAAATGGCGATAGCTAAAATGTTTACATTATAGTTGTATATGTATATGCATACTGCGCGCTCACCTTGTATTTTTGGTATGACGAATCGAATATTGGCCAAGTCAAAAAATAATAGTTGATCAATTTTCAGTGTTTTGGAAAATTTTTGGTATTTGCAAAAAAAAAAAAATTTTTTTTTTAAAGAGTAAACGTCATAAAAGAAGAGGTTATTGTTGTTATTTTTATAAAAAAGATCACTATAAGAAAATATAGATACATATAGATAAAATGACCGACAAAGAGAAAAAGTTTAGCGATTTGGGTCTCGATTTTAGGCTACTACAGGCACTAGAAGAAATGGGCCTTGTGAATTTAACTCCGGTTCAAGACAAAGTGATACCAGTTGGTCTCACTGGCAGGGATGTGATAGCACGCGCCAGAACTGGATCGGGAAAGACTGCAGCGTACGGGCTGGTACTTTTGAACAAAATACTAAGAACCAACGAAGCCAACCGAAAGGAAAAAATTCAGGGAGTACAGGCAGTTGTTTTTGTACCAACATTGGAATTGTGTGAACAAATCAGTGAATATTTGAAAAGCGTAGCAAAGTACTGCAAAAAAGAAATTAAAATAGTAAACGGAGGAGAGGGCAAAACTTTACAGGCAACAAGAGTATTGATGGCAGAAAATCCACAGGTTGTGATTATAACACCAAGCAGAGCCTTGAAGCAAATAAAAGAGGGAGGGTTGAGATTAACGGACACTTTAGAAACTGTGGTGATCGATGAGGCAGATTTGATACTTTCATTTGGATACAAAGATGATGTTGAGGCACTTGCAAAGCACATACCCAGAAAAAGTCAAAAACTACTCATGTCGGCGACCCTGCCTAAGGACGTTGAAGAGTTTTCAAATTTGATACTACAAAAACCGGAAAAATGCATTATCGGAGAGGAAAACAGTGCTGAAAAGCTAATGCAATACGTAGTATCCTGTAAAGAGGAGGACAAGTTTTTCCTAATGTATGTAGTACTGAAACTAAAGTTGATAACTGGCAAATGTATAATATTTGTAAGCGAGATAGACAGGAGCTACAAACTGAAGCTATTCTTGGAACAGTTTGGTATCAAGTCATGTGTGCTAAATAGTGATCTTCCGATAAAGTCAAGGTACCATATTGTTGAAGAGTTTAACCGTGGGATATACGAATATATTATAGCCACAGACGAGGGAATCAAAACGGAAGAAAATGATACAGAAAATAAGCGAAACCAATACGGAGTAGTTAGAGGAATAGATTTTAAAGATGCAGAAGCAGTTATAAACCTTGATTTTCCTAAAACTCCGGAGAGTTATACACACAGAATAGGTCGGACAGCACGAGGAAACAAACGCGGGATGAGTTTGTCGTTTGTTTCGACAATAGTAGGCGCTCAGAAACAAGGCAACAGCAAGGTGCAATCACAGGCTAAAATACAAAAAAAACTGTTTGAGGGGGTTAAAGCAGATCAAAAATCAAAGGGGTGTACCATTGAAGACTACGAGTTCGATATGACACAAATCAGCGGGCTTAAGTATCGATGCGAAGATGCACTACGAGCGGTAACCAAGACTGCTGTTAGAGAGGCACAAATAAAGGAGATAAAGCGCCAGATTTTGAACAGCGAAGTGCTGAAAACGCATTTTGATGACAAACCTATGGATCTGAACTATGTAAAACATGACAGATCGCTCTACCATCCTGCAAAAATACAGGATCATTTAAAGCATATTCCCGACTACTTGGCACCAAAAATCAGCGGTGTGAGTGGAGGTGGTGGTGATCTTGTTGTTGAAGAGAAGGCTGCTGAGTTGGGTCTGATCCGCTTTTCCAATCCAAACAAAAATAAAAGGGCTCCTCAAAAAAAGAAGCGTTCTGGCGATCCGTTGAGAAACTTTGGCGCCAGTAAAAGGCGCAGAAAGTAATCTAACAAAGTGTTACATCTTTCCCGCTTTCCCCCTGTCGACCCCCCTCCCACCATTTTCATGAAACCCCAATTCATTTAGTTTCTACAAGATACACCCTATGAATATCTGCCATTCTTGACTTCAACACTTTTATGGACTTTTTGATAACAAGTGTTTTGTTCTATTTAATCTTTCTTTGACACAGTTTGATTTTGTGTTTGAATTTTTGTTTCTTTTATACTTGAACCTACTTTTATCCCCATTATGGACATGATGACAAAACCAACATTCGTATAACTTCACATGTTGTTGCGTCATCTTCCCAACCTCTAGTACAAAATAATTAATAAGCTTGTATAGTGAAAACCAAAATATCTAGCAAATTTTAACTATCGCTATTCTCTCCAAAAATAGTATCATATAATGTGGGTTTTGTTGAATCGGGTTTTTTTTCGGATGAAAGCTGTTTTTTCAAGTATGGCTGGTTTTGGATCTCCGTGTTTTTAGCCGAAAACCTTTTCCGATACGCCAATGAAGACGATTCGTGCGTTGATTCGTCCTTGTGTGTGTTCTTTTTGAGGTGATGTGGATCGCTTAGATTCATCCGTTTACATAAAAGCGCGCTCGGGAACCATGTACTGCTAGTCCTCGTCATTGTGCCATAATTATCAGCTTTTGCCATATTCTCCATGACGTTCCCACCAGATTCCTGAAGTTTGCTTTTTTCAAGCTCCTCCTGTGTCATAAACCTTTTGGACATAGCCTCTGCCATAGGTTTGAATATTCTGGCCGCCTGATAAAATTCGTTTATATCATGCAAATTGCATACTAAACTAACATCGCCACCATCCACTATCGTTTTCAAATAATTTACATAACGCTGGTGTTTTTCATTATCTTGTTTAAATGGCATATAACCTAAAAGTGCTCTTTCGGCTTCCTGCTTGCTCACCAGCTTCAGCCCACTAGCTCTTTTTTTGGGAAGCTTGGCTTTCAAGTCCTTTATTTCCTGTGAAATATCTTTTAATTCGCCATAATCCACCATCTGAAATACCTTTGGCGCTGGAACTCGCTGCTCACCGATTATTATAAAACCTGCAATTGGCTTATTTCCATCGATACAGTGCGTTCGTTCAACATAGTTCACTTGTTTAGCCAAGACCTCTATGCTTGCAGCATCTATACGCTTACTTGTATTCACGTTTGAATGAACATTCTCGTTATGGTCAATATTCTTTACAAGCTCGGTTGCTTCCTTATTTGGTTTCATTGTGAATTCCGGAAGATCCTCCATCTTTTCACCTTCTTCACCATCTTCGTCTTCAATAAAACTCAAGTTTTTTCGTTTTGGCTTGGATCTTTTCTCCTTTGCTTTTCTACTCCCAAGCGCATCACTTCTCCCCATTACATCGACTTTTCGCTTATTGCCTATATTCACGCCAGCCTGATCCAACTTGTATTCTACGCCGTGTTTGAGTGCCTTTTCGTTTCTAAGTTCTAGTTCTTTTTTTAATTTCGTCAAAGCTTTTAGTATCAAATACCCCACAGCACTCTCCGATTGTTGACCAGATTCAACATTATCTTCAGAAAGACCAAACATCGATTCTGCAAGTTTTTCGGCTGCACTTTTACCAGGTAGCGCCTCTAACTTGACTGTACTGACGCTTTGCTTTACTGGTGCTACTCTTGTTACTTTCTTTGTTTCCTATTTACAAGACATATACCCATTGTAATACAATCACCATCTTCTATAACATATCTAGACTCCTATCATTAATCTGTTCTCCCTTCAAAAACGAAAACAAAAACAAAATTTAGCTGTGTATAGCTCTAGAAAAAAAGGTGCGACTCCTTACACCCATATCCTCTGGATCCATAAAATCTTCAGGCCTAGTTTGTCTAATCACTGCTCTATTAGTTCTCGATGAATAGAAAGTCGAAGGGGTCCAGCCTAATTTAGAAATTCTTAGCATCACTTTATAGTTTAATTACCCATTATTTGAAAAAAAAAAGGAGACCAATAAGCTAAAAACGCATTCATTATTAACTTTCTCAATTCGAGAACTTGGTAATAACATAAATCTTTATCAATTTATAAGAAAATACCTTCAGCTGATCCAACGGTATTGTTATATCCCGCCGTGAAACCCCCCGTAAAGGCCCCGTGAAACCTCCTTTTGCCTTTTTCGTCAGTAGCCTATGTAGTTAGTTCATTGGTTAGCTTTCTCCCCTTTTATGATTAATCTTGCTCATTCACTTTTTCCTTGTTGGTATAAGCTAGGTTAAAGTGGTAATAAAAAGCAAAGATAAGCAAAAATATACTTACATATTGCTCCTTTTCGGACCTAAACTGAACTTTTAAAGCCTTCAGATCATCCACCTCGGTTCCGTATTTAACATAAGAATCATCTTCTGAATCCGAATCGCCCGTAAATTTATTAAATTTTTCATTTTTTGTCTTATAACTGTCCCTTTTATTGAAGCCCATCGTAGTTATAGGTTCCTTTTTAAGCAGAACCGCGGCTTAATATTTAATAATACCACCTATAAATATCTATAAAAGAGAGAATTAACAATAACTCCAAAACCGACCGATTTTTCAAAGCAAAACAACAAAATATCCGTAAAATATTAGTTGCCTGCGATCCTGTCAATTGCTATTAAAGAAAAAATTCACGCAAATTCATTTATTTAGTAATGCTACGATCTAACTTGTCTATTCTGACTCAACAATAAGAAAAAAAATAAGGATTTAACAAGGATAATTTTAACTACAACAAATACTTTACAAAGATCAATCTCGCTCACTGTTACGTACTAAAACAAATCTACAAAAGCCTCAGTGGTAGACCTAAACCCGAAAAAAGGCTGCTTTTAAGGGCTAATATCGAGACTGGACTAGTCAGAGCCTGTCTCTAAGGTACTTTGATTTGGGGCTCGAGCCCTTTTTTCTTCAAGTTTTTTAAGCAGATTTTTTGCTGGTTTGAACATCCCACCTGTAGCAGCACCACAAATATGACATTTAGGGGTTTTCGTGTATTTTTTCAGTGCACACTGCTCGCAAAAGTAATGATTACACCTATTTTGATTATAATAAACCAGTTAGGTTAGAATTTGACAAATAAATGAATGCATATAGAATGAAAAACATCCTGTAAATGTAGACTTTGTGAAAAAAATACACATACTTTGTAACAATCGGCCTGGTAAACTCTTTCACACAGATGGGACAAGCAAATGGCAGTTCTTCATCGCTGCTTTCCTCATCACTTGCCGCTATTTCATACAGGGACTTGCTTTCTATTCTACCCCCGTTTAACTGTTGCTCCTCCCATTCCTTCTCCAACTGCCATCCGGATTTATAATCTCCTCTGTCATGAAGAAATTTGCAAGAATCTCCGTATCCACAAAAACCAGTTTCTTTATAATCTTTACATACATCCGGCTGGTAATCAATCACAGATGTAACTCGAATATTTGCAGATGCCCGCACTGGTCCTAGCTTTTTTTTATTTCCAGCTGTACCGGTCTGGCTAGCAGTGTGTCCTCCATTCTTGATAGTTTCGTCATATCTTTTGAGAGCAAATGTCCTGTATGCTGAAATACCTTTATATTCTCTCTTTCGCTCCGAATTGTCCTATTTTAAATGGTTTGTTAGATTGTTACGATGTTTATTTACATTTTCTACCTATACTTTACTTACATTTACTAAGTTTGCCAACACATTCTCCTGATTGCTATTGTCCCCATCAATTTCCAGTGTGCGCGTAGCGTCAGCACCACGACCTTGCTTTTGTTCATTTAGATTTGTTGCTTTAAATTTCATTGTTTCCTTTTCTCCCTCAATATGCTTCGTTCGTTCGAGTGACGATGAATGTGTGCTAAATTCAATTTTCTCTATAGCTCTTCTCTTTCTTCCCTC
>LSSK01000012.1:23015-54257 GCA_001969505.1 Zancudomyces culisetae | reverse complement strand
AAGAGTAAAAGAACAATCGGCGATATGAAGATAGGAACTCTGTTATACAATCGGCTCACGGATACTCCAATGGTCCTTAAAAGCAGCAAACCACTTTCTGTATACATACATTGGCCCTATTGTGAATACAAATGTAATTTCTGTAATTTTAACAAGTATGTAGAGCCAAACATTGACCATAAAAGGATACAAGAAAATCTAATAAGAGAGCTCAGCTACTTTTTTGAAAAAACTGGGAAAAGAGAAATACGCAGTGTGTATTTTGGAGGAGGAACCCCTAGTTTGGCAGAACCAAAGACTGTCGGTGCTATATTGGAGTTCATTGAAAAGAGAATGGTAATGAATCCAAATGCAGAGATCACGCTTGAATCTAATCCGTCCATCAGGGAAATCGAGAAAATGAAGGAATTTAAACAGGCCGGAATTAACAGGTATTCAATAGGGATACAGTCCTTCGACGACAAGGTATTGGAATGGATGGGGCGAAAACACAGCGGCAAGGATGGAATCAAGGCTCTACAAACTGCACAAAAGCTGTTTGGTAATGTTACCTATGATCTGATATTTGGCATTCCAGATCAAGATATAAAAGCCTGGGAAAGTCAATTGGACATAGGATTGAATGCCTGTGACAGCAATAATTTATCAATTTACCAACTGACTGTGGAATATGGAACGCCGCTCCATGCACAATCAAAGTTTTTAAACATCCCAGGTGGCGATCAGATGGCAGATATGTACGAAATGGCATATAATAAAACGAAGCAAAAAGGAATGTATAGATATGAAGTTTCAAGCTACGCAAAAGGAAAAAAGTACGAAGGCATACATAATAAGCAATATTGGAATGGAGGTGAGTATATAGGTGTGGGCCCTGGTGCTCATGGAAAAAGTGTTATGAATGATTATCTGGTTAGCACAGAATGTATTAGAGAGCCTAAAAGATGGATGACGCAGGTAGAAAACCAGGATATTGGTCATGGTGTAGCCAAGACAATTAACTATTCCTGTGATAGTGACAACGAAAAGAAAGAAATGGCCTTAAAAATGTTGGTTTTTCTCGGATTGAGAACGATATATGGAATCAGAGAGTCTACATTTAGGGATACTCATGACCTTTTATATAAAAAAAAGAATTTAGATGCCACTCATTCTCGAAATAATAGTTTAAAATCGTTTTTGAACTCTAAAAATGTACAAGAATATGTGAAAATTGGGTTTCTTGAATGGAGAAATGAGGAGGGTACGAGAGAAGGGTGCAGCGAGGATTTTTCTTTGGTTCCAACGGATAAGGGTTTACAGGTTATTGACTCGATATTGTTAAATATAATGTGGTAGCATCTTGTTAGTGAATTCTTTACTTTTTAACGGCTCGTTACTGTGAGTTTTATAGTACTGCTATAAAAAAAAATGAAGTTTGTGTTTAGTAATGTATTTTAGTAGATTATTATTTGGATCGTCGTGAATAAAAGTCTAAAGGTGTTGTTGAAGATGTAGCAATGCTTAGGCAAAGGTTGTGCATATAAGGAGAAATTAGCGGTTGCAAAGCTGCCAGTGGTCAGCCCCAAAAAAAAAGTGTATTTATGTTTTTTTGGCTATTGCAGCTTTTACAATAAACCTTGAAGTCGCTGGCTATCTGTGTTTACGATGACGATTTTTTTTATAACAAAAAGTCGACTTCAACAACAGTTCGTTTGTAGAAGTCGCAAAAACTGATTGTTCTACCTATAAAGGCGAGAAGAGCCAGCATAGTGCCCATTTCTAAGTCGGAACGCTCCGATATTCTTGGATAAAGACTGTCTAACTAGGATGATTATTCTAGACCGGCTCTGAGCAGAAAAAACATCTATGAACAAACTTCTAGGTGGTAGTGTCCTTTGAATAACAGGAGAAGAATTATTAAATAAATATTATTTAGGAAATTCTTTCAAGTACTTTATGTGGTACATATTTAATAATCTCAACACGAAAATGGAGCGATTTCTCCTTTGTATTGATAGACAATATTTACCTATTTTAACTTAAGGGTAGGGCTGGTGGCGAGGTCAAGGTTTTGTTGAAACAGAAGAGACTCATATCATTGTTATATCGGTGTTATACTCGATTTATCGAGTATTTCGCTTATCTGATTCTCACCAGACAAGGTATTTGCGTTTATAAAGGAAATGCGAAAATTGTTATGATATATGAGCGAGTACTTATTTTTTCTGTCGTACACAGTATCAATAGATGAGTATGTGTGTTCGCTTTTCTTGCTTTTGTTTTAGTAAACTGGGATCTTGCTTGTTTTATACAGATGAAATGTACCAATCATAGATAATTGTGCAGTTTGTGGATGTTTGGTATTAAATATCACAATTTAACTTCCTGGAATGCTTTTATATTGCTTGGTTGGGTCATCTTATAGTGTAAACATGTGAGTAAAGAAAGGCTTGTAAAAAATACATAAAAAGTAAACCTGAAAATGCAGCAATCAATTGGGTTCAGCAAATCGGAGGAGGAATGCTAAATAAATGAAATAATGTCTGGAATTGCATATCCCGTGCAATAGGAGCTAGATTTAATTGCAACACCTGAGGGTTACTCCAATAAATGGACATTTACGCCGATGCTATTTGTTGTTGATGGTTGAGTCTTGTTGGGTTCTTGACTTTGGTGTGAAGTATTGTCGGTTTTTAATAATTTACCGTGTTATTTTAAAGTTAAATCACAGCAGAGTCTAATGAGACCGCTTATTTTCACAAAAGGCACATTCAATATTGGTTATAATAATAATAAAATAGAACTAGAGATGTATTATTAGCTATATGTACAGAAAAAAGTAGCAAAAATGTCAAAAAAATAGAGAAGATTCATAGATCGGCGAATAGAGAAACCCTAAAAAAGGAAAAATGAGTTGGGAAATCCCAGAAGAGCCAGAAAAGGTAGAAATAAACAAAAACGCCGATATAGGCAATTATCGGGTACTTTTAGGAACAAGATTTTGTCCTTGGAGAAGGAGAGGTGAGAAAGTCAAAGAGGACGTTCTGGCTGCGGTCGAAAGTACGCTAAAAGTGGAACGCACTGGCAATAGGAGAAGAAAAACGAACGTTCTGAGAAATACTTTTGGAGGGCTCGCTCCAAACACGATAGAAAATAAAAAGGGAAGCAAAACACTACCATTGAACATCCATACAGCGACCAAGGTATTAGACGAGGATACCACAAAGACGGCCACTACGAAAGGTAAATACACAGGTAAATACAGGGAGGAGCAAAGTGATCAGACACAACTGAACAAAAAACTATACCCACCACACCCGAATTCACCAGCAAATGTGGATAATCATGCATTAAACAACATTGTCTGCGATCCCGCAAAAAATAGTGGCATTGTACCAGTTTCCTTCAACACTGAGATTCAAAACGAGTCATCTAGAGGTAGTGCAAGGTTAGCTTTAGAGTGGAAAAACATGAATGTTGATATTTTTTTACCTAAAGACGGAGAATGTAAAAAAGGAAATGAACACGAAAACGAGAGTGAAGGCTTATGTTTAAATAAATGCAACTCATCAGACAAATCCTCAAAATATCGAAAGGATCAACGCAGGAACACGCTAAAACCCAAGGCAAGAATTTTCAGTTTTCCAAGGTATGAGGCTAATAATCGAAGTGTGCCAGGGGTCGCGTTTAATTTGGAATATCTGCGCTCCATAAAACGGGGGTTTGGCAAACATCGCGAACGACACAGCAACAACTCTGTGCAGACGTTTACCACCGCAAAAGAGATGTATACTTCAAGCTCAGTTTCATCGAGTGAGACATCAGGGGCGACGAGTAGTGGTGATGGGACAAATGCAGAGTATAGCGAGAGTGATAATGTAATCTCGGATTCGGAGGATAGTTATTGGGATGTGGTAACATCCGAAGATGCGTCGTTAGGTACAGACGAGTTCAAGCAGAAACCAGATAATAGCGAATTATTTGACAAAAAAAGTAGAAAAGAATATATTAAAGACTCCCAGGTGACCGCCGAACATAAAGATTCACAAAGCGTTTCTGACTTAGACACTGATGTTGCTGAGATAAAATCTCGTCAAAATAAGGGCGGGGGTTTGGCTGGTGCAGACACTATACAAACAGGAGAGGGTGTGGGAGGGTTTGTAACTGAGTTTAAAAAAAACGAGGATCCTCGAGTGGGGAACTCCAGTCTACTGCATACAAGCAATATAGAAGAGAGAAACGTAGCCAGTAACAGAGATTCACAAGGAGTACATGGCGAACAGGCATGTGAAGCTGGAAATAAGGATAGTGATGATCGCAAGTTAGATCAGAATAAAGGTTCCGCTGATAAAAATCAAAATCGTTTGTTCTCAGCAATCTTGAAAAAGGTACTGGAAAAAAATCGTAAAAAAAAGGTAGACGAAAGAAAAAGGGTAGCAGACCCAAAAGTCGCGCAAAATACGCCTTTCGGGACGGACATGGAGTTTCGTGGTGATGTTATTTGGCTGAGCTCAAGGGCAGCAACACGGCTAATAAGAATAGACAAAGGTATATTTGAAAGAGGTATTGTTCCAACGAATTGGAATGGGAGCAGGGGTGGGTTAGGGGCATACAGGTGGACAGAAAGTTGGATAGCCTTGACCCAGCGGGGGATTTTTGTTTTTACTGACATTATTGGAATCCCAGACCTGCAAATATTATTTCCTCCAGCTTCAAAACTATCGCCAAAACTTATGGGTCACTCCAACTCGGATGGAATTATAGGCATCTCTTTTGGGTATAAGCCTGCGACAAAATTTAAACAAAACACCGGGAAAACATGGGACGGGCCAGTGGGTATGTTCTATAGGCATACAGATGAGTGTGAAAAGGAGGAATCTAAACCACAAATTGAAGCATCACGCTACTACATGTTGTTAATAAAGTTTCCAAACCTTAAAGCCAGCAAAGTTTGGTGTAGAGAGTTAGAAAAATGGATTAACGCATGTTTAAGGGAATACAGAGAGTCAGTTATTGGAAAAACTACACATGTAGAGTTTTCTCCACCATCAAAGCTAAATGTGGGCGTACCACTATTAGGGGTAAATATAAGTGTATCCACGCTGCGTGGGGCATTGCGTGGTAGAGGGAAGGTTATGTTGGAACTTCAAGAAGAGTATGATAATAATCCGAAGCAAAATAGTTGCAAAAATTCCGCGAATAATACTGGGTCCAGCCAGAGCACCAAGCGTTTTATTGACGATAAACGAACAGGTGTATTCTTGAGAAGATTTGTGAGCGTTTGGGATATTCGAGATCTGGTTTTAGAAACACTAGTGAACATACCTAGATATTCAGATACTGTAAAAATGTGGATAGATAGGCACAAGCGCGGCTTGGTTTCAATAGAAATGGGGTGGAGGTGCAAGGACCGATTGAAAATAATATCAAAAGAATCTTCCGCGTTTAACAGTTATTTGAGCCAGAGCCAGAATGAGTTGTTAATGGGACCCAATGAACTGGTAGATACAGTGGGATTAAAAAACAGCGGGGCTGCGCTTGAACTACACTTACTTGATAACCACAACACTGTTGGTGAGCTAAAGATCAAACAGATGGTTTCCACGTTTGAGGTATGTGGGTATGCTCTGGTTTCTCTAAAATCAGCAAAAAAAAAATCACACACGATGCATAACGGTATTAAATGTAACAAAAGAGATTTTACCTTCAAAAGGTGCTTGGTTTCTGTTTATCAGGATGCTATAGTTTTTATCAAAACTAATCAGAAAATAAGTACTATTTTTGCAGATAAATACTATAGAAAAGTGGATGAGGCAGGTGAGCGGGATCCATTGGATACCTTCAAAGATGATCAATCGGGAATAGAGTATGGTGAATATTCCTGTAAATTGTGTTTATTTCCATGCAATAAACACGAAAAGCTCAAGTTTAAAGATGAAAATAGTCTTGGAAAATTGGTTTTTTTGGGAGATTCAATAGTACAAACAAAGTACATCTCAAGAATATTCATTCCGCCGGATAATATTGTTGAGGAGGTCTATGGAAAGAAACGGGAATTTTATTTGAAGCGAGAATTTATAAAGTTGGAACATAACAACCAATTCTCGTTTATGATGAAGTATTACTCGGGAAAGAGAAGGGATGAGGAGCTCGAGGGATGGCTTGCAGTTGAACTTAAAGCTGGTTTAATGTCAGACTGCAATGCTGATGGTGCAATTTTATACATGTGTTTTGGCAGCAAAACAATCAGAAATCACTGGTATGGTCACCTGAGTTTATTGACTCAATACAACAACATGAAGTATGGACCTCCTTCACTAAATCCTACACTGATCTCAACTCCTCGAGACTATTACAGCCCAACTTTATCTCAAGCCATGAAGAATACCCCTTTAGAATACGAGAAGCTGTGGGAAAACCTGGTTATATATAACACTGAAGATTCAAAGAACACAGTTCATACTGGAATAGTCTATAGCGGATATCTGTACAAAAAAACAAACAAGAATGCATTATTTCAGAGAGTTTTCTGTATTTTAACAAGCGGATGGTTACTTGAGTTTGAGGTCCCCAACTTTTCTGACAGAGACTCCATGGCATCAATGATAAATGCAGCCAAAAAAAGCATTATTTCCAAAGACAAGGCCAAACAGTCAAAGACTGATTATAAAAAAGAAATTGACCATATAGTTGACAAAGTAAAAACCAACCTTGTAAAGTTGCAAGAAGCTCAAGACGCCCAAGACGCCCAAGATAAGCACAGGTCACAACAAAAAAACAAAAAAAAATCTACAGCAGTGCCCGAACATGGTGATTCATCTGAAGTACCCAACATTCATCACCGTTCGACACAAAACGAATTGCGTCAGAACGAAGGCGTTAGCTTCCAAGAAACTGAAACGGGTATAATTGAGGAGCCAAATTACCTTGGCGGTGACGTGAAAATTGCGCATTTTCTATTTAAGCACTCCCGATCAATCGACTTAAAAGATGTATACGTCTTTTCTAATCCACCAAATTGCTTTACACGGCGAGAGCTTAGTGATGCACCATTCCTGTCTTATTATTCAGCAGTCAATGCACAGAACGGCCTACTATTTGGAGCCTCTGATCTTTTTACCAGAATGCCAAACCTGGATACGAATTCAGCTGGATCAGTACTTACGCAGAACGGCGGTCAAGGGGCCAACGAGACATCCACACAACCCCTTTCCAGCCCTGAATACGAAATTGGGGCAGCCAGAAACCCTTCGACAATCCAGAATAATTTTGAGCAGGCAGAAATTGCCCATGGTCTTTCTTCGAGTGGAAAGTTTTTAAAACTGGATCCAGTAAACCACACATTTGCATTATGGAAACCTTTCAAAAGGAAAATGGATATGAATCTTGGCACTTCTTCAAGGAAAAAGGTGTCACATCTATTGCGAAGCAGAATATTTGTGCCAAACGCGAAGAAATCACACACCTCGCCCTTGCCAGAAAGATGCACAAATGAAAGTGACGTCCAAAATCTTGGATCAAGGAGTCCTATCTCTGTTATTATGCCTTTGAAGACAATGTGTACCATAAACTCTATCCTAGGAATCCGAACTTCGGATGAATCCAGCGGATCAACTGCCAAGCAAGCACCCGCAGATGCAGCACATACAGGGCTCAGCTATAATGGTTATAAACCTGAGCTGGGGGTTGCAGCAACGCCACTCAGTAATAGACCTTCTTATTTGACCTTATCAAACTTTGAAATCCAGATTAGGTTTCCTGTAAGTGCCACAATCCTTCGACCAAACACTATTCATGGAAGAAGTTTCACGCCGAAAACTCTTAACCACACAAAACCCTCCCCTACAGACAATAATTATGGCCTTTACGAACCAGATCATGAATGTGCACTTCTCAATAAAAATAAAGGGTTTACTGCGTATACAGCTCGTGAATTTTTAAGTGCATTGATGGTTAGCACACCGTTTGAAGTGGCCAAACCATTTTTGGTGAAATATAGATTAGCACCTGCTACGGCTACCTCGTGGGTTGATATGGCGTTTCGGTATTTAGACTTTTCAGACTTAAAGCAAATTCATGCTTCAGTTGTGGACCGGGGTAGTACAGAGGGGTTTGCTTCGCTTAAAGCGACATCCTCTGCTTTAGACACATCCATAAATCCGAGAAATATGAGAGTTTCTTTGCAATTCGGAGAAATAACCCAAGTATTTAATGATAGAAACAATGATGACGGAAATGTATTTTATACTGATTATGGTACCCACGGCGTAGATCTTGATAGTAGTATTGCTACTCAGCGCAGTGGTGGCTGCAGTACCAGTGAAAGGTATAGCAACAGATACAGTCAAGGAGTGCAAGCTGATGGTGACCCTGTGATTCAATTGATGCACCGAAATCCGTTCGATTTTGTGCTTGAGAATTTTGGCGAGAAGCTTGTGATGCAAAATACATCTAGCTTTGTTGATAAAGCACCCGAACAGTCTGGTCTAGAGTTATCCACCATTAATAGGCGATTTTCGGAGAATATCCATAGTTCCAGGCGTGATCCAAGCAGGAAAATCTTTGAGCCCAATTACCACACAACTAGCGCCAGTTTAAAGTATAACAAAAAGGATGAAAAACTTGGAGCTAATTCTAAATTTTGCCTAGGTAGCAATATCAGTAATAACGGTACCAGCAGCACTACAGGAAAAGTTCCAGTACAACACGCTAGCTTTGTTAATCCCAGCAAAAGTGGGATACAAACTACGCCTGGTGCAAGTACTTGTTGTTCTCATGATCACTCTAGTGCACAAACACTGCCCTTTGACCCGACCAACATCCCACTAATGTGTTTAAACCCACTCAACACTGATGGTAAAATCTCTGCAATTATGAAGAGAAACTCCCCTGCTGATGAATCGAGCTTATTTCTTGGATTTTATATCGCAGAGTCCAAGCTTGAAATGGAGAGTTGGATTAATTATCTAAATTCTCATATTGCTGGAATAAACATGCTATAGCTTTTTTTCTAGAAACTAACTCGCGTGTTGGTTTTGTAACACATACCCGCTACTCAATATGTATTACATGCGATGAATATTACTCGCATTGTTCGGAACGATTCACAGTTCTAGTCATTAATAATGTTATTCTCCCAATTTAATATATAAAGTGCACTAAAAAAATATAATCATAAACACAAATGGTAATTAGCCGCATATTTTTTCAAACATGTAGCCTTTGACCTTGGATGAAAAGCCTTCACCAAAGTGTTTTTTAGCTACAGCCTCGATGTCAGTCCAAAACTCGCTGCTTGGGTCATTGTTCGATTTCAGAATCTCTACAGCCTCGTTTTCACTAATATCCATCTGCGTCTTGTCGGAGCCGCCATATGTGGCTTGCTTCTTAGAGTCCTCATGTGGCTGCTCTGTCACATCCGCATCTTTTTTCCCTACTAACCCACCACCTGCACTTGTCAGTATACTTTTTAACTCTTGATCTAGATGACCACTTCTTATGCTTTGATCTTGTCCTTCAGAATCCTGCTCCATCTCTTCAGTTTGACTGGGTGTGTTGTTCGCAACAATCATCGCATGAACAACCAAAGGCGCCTTAGATTCCGAGCCAGTTGTTTGTAAAATGTAATCGTATAGAAATTTATCATCCATAATTGGTTTTCCCCGAAGTATTAGCTTGATTCCTTTATCCTTTCCGAATATCTCGTCATCTTTTTTTCCATCGACATCCATCCCTGTGGATGCTTGTGTTTGTTTTAATTTTTCGACAATTGTTTTCTTGATACGACTTCCGGTATACAATTCGTGCACCTGAATGCTGCAATTAAATTTTGGCTCTTTCAAAAACTTTATATCTAAGTCTATGTACCCATCTACAATCGATAGCCAAAAAAAAAGTAAACGCTTTGGCATAATTTATTCTAGGTTACACTGATATTTCGTTATATGTTTTATTGTGTCAGTTGCTTAATATTACATGTAAAAAGTTTAAATACCTTTTCCTAATTTTTGTTGTTTAGCTATATCCTTTCCTTGTATCTATAAAAAAGTTAAATAAAATATTTTTAGTCTGGGCTTCTCACACCCTTGACGAGATAATCAAACGAAATTAAATCGGGCGATGCCCCTCTTAACTATAATTCTTACTGTTAGTTCAATCTTTGGCGGCGGGAACTGAAGTTGTACTTTAGGATATCCAATTCGGTCACTCTGCATGGATAGCTGCAGAAGCACCATTTCAAAAGCTTCCCTTTCTTCCATTTTTTTTTTACACAAAAGGGGTTAGTTGGCTTGAATTCTGTAAAGCTTAATGTATTTGTTTTGTTTTTTGTAAAATGTGTTAAGTAGGAATAAAACTCAATATTCTAATTAATAAAAAAATCAATTTCATTTTTGATGTGCTTTCTCTAATTGCGCTTGTATTTGCTGGTGCAAAAAAAAAAAGAAACAGAGCCGTAAAAGGATCTTTATCACCCTGATTGGTGGAACTTCGGCATGGATTTGATAGGACAGTGAAATAGCAGATATGGCACAAAGTACAGAGTCCCATTAGTAAGAATAGTCTTTGTACAAAGCGCCGTTAGAGAATAGGATCTGTATGTAAAGAGCATCGATAACGAAGAACGTCTTTAGATAAAAAACGCCGATAGTTTGTAAGAACCTACCCAGGATCACTTTTGTTTATTTATTGTATGTATTGTTAGAGATTATATACCCTTTTACTTTCATCTTTAATTCATTACAACCTGCGTGTATTTCTGCAAACGTGTTTACATTTTTCATTTTATTGTCTGCCAATCTAATTTTTGTTGCTTCTGGTAAGTTATTACTCTACATGCTTAGCCTCTTAATTAGATCTGATATGAATTCTGTTGTAGCGTCGCTACCTATTAACGCTATGATCGGTCGATTGTTTGTCCCCAGTTGGATTAACAGTGGTTGATCCTTTCCGTAATATATTTCTTACTTACTTTCTGGAGTCATTAAAATTGAATTTAGTTGACTCCTGCACTAAGTTCTTCTGTCGTTTTTTCCCTCTGACCCTTTCTGATTACTTTTTTTGCAGTCCCTTGCTACATGTCCTGGCTTCTTACACAAGAAACACAATCCCTTTCTCAAACAGTCTTGTTTATGTTTTATCTTTTTTTTTAGATCTATTGTATCCGCATCCATATATTCAATTTTTGGTGACCTTCTATCTGCACTCTTATACTCCCATGGTTTACTCCGAGTACTTCTCATCCATTGTTGTCGATTATTATTTGATTTATAGTTCGGCTTAAATACAGTCTCTGCTTTTTTCGCAATCTGAATTACTTCTGTTAAATCTTTAGGAAACCAGAGGTCTACTATCTCTTTGACCTTTGGCTTCAGTCCTTCAATGTATCGCTGCATAATCTCATCAGACGCTAAAAGCTTCAAGTTTGTAGACAAATAGACGAGCCGTTCCGTATACTTAGATATTGACGAGTCCTGTACCAAATATCTAAACTCTTGTTGTAGTCTATAGGTTCTCTCAGAGTTATTAAATCTATTTTTAATCGCTTGCTCAAATACTGTCCACGACTTGTACGGGTTCTTCACGGTTGTCTTCCAGAAGGAGAACCACGCCCTAGCCGCCTCTGTCAGATAACTTGCAGCATAAGAAATGCAAATATCCTCTGCAACGCTCTTGTTTGCTACTTTCCAATTTTCTATGACCTCAAGCCATGGTATCACATCTTCATCTAGTGCTCCAGTAAAGTTATACAGTCTGATATATACCCTGCCCTTGGTGTCGTTATCTGATTCTGTGTCAAGTAAAGCCTTTTTCTTCGACTCTTTCTCTTCTTTCTCTCTCTCATGACATAGGTTAAGACATTTTATCTGTGCTTCTAACTGTTTAATCTTCTCCATCATTTGATTAAAATTATCAGTGGTCATCAATTCTTTATCCACTACCATTTTAGCTCTGCTTGATATTCTGATTTAACTTCTCTATTCTCTTGCTTAATATGGCTTTTTGAATATCTTTAGATAACTGTCTTAATCCCATCTATCTATTCTCCTGGTCACCGAATAGGTGGTGCTACCAAACTGTAGTATAAAAGATAACTTTATTACTGCGAGGGTTAATTATAGTTATAAAATATAATAATCCTATTGCGAAAACAAGTGAAAATAAAGCTAATTATCAACTAGGTTAGTTTCCCAAGATAACTCTTTCTCTCGTTTTCAACGGTTCTTTGTTCTTCTTTATATCTTCTTTTCCAACAGACTATTCTGTAATATGAATATAGTTAAAATAACAATACATACAATAAATAAACAAAAGTGATCCTGGGTCGGTTCCTACAAACTATCGGCGTTTTTTATCTAAAGACGTTCATCGTTATCGATGCTCTTTGCATACAGATCATATTCTCTAACGGCGCTTTGTACAAAGACTATTCTTACTAATGGGACTCTTTGTATTTTGTGCCATATCTACTATTTCACTGTCCTATCAAATCCATGCCGAAGTTCCACCAATCAGGGTGATAAAGGTCCTTTTATGGCAACAACAAGAAAATAACTGTTGCTCATTTGCTGGACCAAAAATGGTTATTGGAATTTTGTGCTTATACTATGTGTACTGGAGTTGAGACAGAGAGCTTGGAGGTCTCTCTTGAAAACTACATATCCTAATGGATACCCCTGTTCCTGTCCCTGTTCATTCTCACATTCTCGCTTCTCTTACGTTTCTCTCTTTGCAAATAGTATCATTTACCTAGTATAGCATGAGATGGTTTGGTGAAGACAACAACATCAATAAACATGATTACAGTAACACAAACACAAATGTCTTTAAGGGTGATGAGAAGGAGAAATATGTGTGTTTTGTGGTGTGGGTGTATCATATGAATTGATATTTTCTCCATTTAGCATGAATATTATTAGCCACATTTAGTGATATCTGTATCCTCGCCTCATAAAGCTTTTCTTTTAACAAAAAAAGGGGGGGGGAAGATTCACAGCTATTAAGAAGAAATTTTTGAACAAGGATTTAACAAGTACTGAAATCGAAAGTAAGCTGCAATATGAAATTCTAGTTTTAAACGATAAGAAAAATAAAGGAGAAAACTGCCAATTTAAAAACAGTGTAAACAAGAATCAGAATTCAAGATTCATATTTGGATATTTCCAGATTTCGCTTCTTCGTCATTTCGTAAAGATCGATAAAATACTTGGCCTATACAAATATTTTAGTCGTGGTTAGTCTAGTGAATTGATAAGCATCGAGCAAACGCATATTTTCAAATAAAACACAGTCCTCTTCAATGGTTGTATGTTATCCCCACCCTTATCCCGGTATAGATAAGAGATACAAAGACATGGAAGGTAAAGAGAATCGGATATTTTTAATGGTAGAGATGTGGACTAAATTAAACAAAATACATACAGAAGAAATAATATAAACACGTACCCAGGACTGTGGACAATTTTTATACACTTCTTCTCTTTGAGCTGAACAAATGTTATTTGTGTCTTGTGAAGGTAAGTCAATATTGTTTTTTACCAGACAGTTGAAGTATTCATCGCGGAAACTGTGACAAATTTTGCGTGATTTTCTATCCAAGGGTTTATTTATTTCAGTCATTTTGTCTTGCACTATACTGTTTTTGGCTCTTAACTTGTATAATCGAGTATTTTTCCAGGTTGTGTCTAATTCCAAATTATGAACTAAAGGGAATATTATCTATTAAATCAATGTTTATTTTTTTCTTATTTATTTTTTCTTTGGCTAGTACATAAAAAGGATAGGTGCAAAAGATAAATTTGGGCGAATTAACGGCGAAGTTTTGGCAAATAAAAAAAAGCTGATCTTAATTTCACATTACACTAGGCTAGCAAATGATAGAGTGTGAAATAGAAAATGTTGGCAAACAACCTCCTCACACCCCTTCCCACCTTCAACCGAGGCCCGTTCACAAGTTTAGGTAAAATGAACTTGATATAAAGCGGGTAGTGCAAAGACTATAACCCATCTATAGTGGAGATAAAACTACAAAATATAAACTAAAAAGAACCAAATGTCAATCTTTCGATATGGTCAGGTTTGACATTAGTGGGCTTAATAAGACCCATAAAGAAGAGAGAGTTCACAGCTGTCTGAAAACGGACCAGTAGACCACTATCAATGGGTCCACCACGGCTAATGACATAATTATATGACATAAACCAATCATAAAGGTTGATAAAGCGTCCAGTTTCTAAATGCAAGTTATAAAGTACCGAGATATCAAACTTTGCTTGAGAGTCTTCGGGGGACCCAAGATAAAATTCGGGCGTTGAAAGGGCGGTTTGGATGTAGTGGCGAATTTGAGGATTGAAGGATTGAGACAGCAGGTTTGAATTGTCGTAGTAAAATATCTCATGCAAAGGAACATTGGAGTAATGTAGCAAGAAGGAGGATAAGATGTTGGGGATAGATACATTTGCGAGCCTTAATGCGTTTTCGTTTTGCACATCGTTGGAGGAAAGAGCTAGTAGGTATGGGTTTTCGGTGATTTGCCTACGTGTGTATACGGATGCGCTTTTTGTCTCGGCCGGTGAAGAGGTGTTTGACTTAAAGGCTGATATGCATTCAGTAATCTTGGCGATTGGTTGACCACAAAGTTGTTTTGGATCATAGCAGAGCCCATCTGGTTTCCTTATTCCGGCGAGTTTTAATTTATGGTGCTGGTAAAGCTCCTCTTCTCTTTCCAAGATAGATAAAATCTTATGTAGCAGCTCAAGTATCTGCGAAGAGCTAAGTCTTTTCAACCCCGAAACCAATTGGGCGAATACCTGGCTGCTCTCAAAGCCCTCTCCCACAGTATTGTAATGAATAATTCTAGCAGAAAACGCCTGGTTTTTGGCGTTTTTCGGCAAGACCGACTGTATAGCTTCGACCAATTTTATCCCAACTTTGTATCTTCGCTGGTATAGTTCTACTATTGTCAGCATATCGACAAGAATCACCCGGGTAAAATGTACTTGATCATTGAGTGCCTTTTTTAACAGCTCTTTGTCGTCTGAATATTTGTTGCCTACATATCTGATTACTGACTTTTGCATCAATACCATCTCAATATGGCTGGGTGTAAATTTTAGTTCATCAACAGTTTTAATCTGGTACGCCATAGTGGGGCTGCTTAGACTGGCCATTAAAATACTCAATGGATTCCCATAAAACATATCCATATACGCATATTTCAACTGACTAAATATCTGATTAATTGAGAGATGACTGTGCATAAACTGTTTCATCATGAATTTGTACACAGAAAATCCCACGTTGACACCTCCACTATTCTCTACAAACACCCTATATACGATTCTATTAATTGTCTCCTGTGTTGTACTACTAATAGAAAACTTTTCTACGTTGATTTTTTGGAGAGACTCAAACCGTAATCTTTGCTGCAGTGCTGACATCCCACTAGCCACACCAAACACTAGTATCACTGGTACCTTTTCTCTATATATACTAATAATCTCTATAAAGTCGCTTACTACGACAGGTGGGAATCCTTCAAAATCCTCAAATATTACCACCAACCTTGGCCTTTTCCCCTGCGCCTCTAGCTCCGCATTACAATAGTTTCCTAGTGTCTCAATGTCATAGTTGTGTCCGTACTTCTTTTCCTGTTCTTTACTTCCAAGTATCTGTCTGATAATCTGTGCCATTAACGTCTTTATATTCTTAACTTTTTTTGAAGTTACAATCGCCACTTTATTTGCTACTTCATCATCACTTGTCCTCACTGTATCTGCTATCCTCTTGAACTCTAAATTATAATCGTTTCCGTTTATCCCTGTGGAAACAACCACTGTTTTGATTTCAGCTATCTCTTTTTGTGTATCTTCTTCCTCTATTCGTTTCTCTTTTCCGTTCACAAATTCCACAATTTTATCTAGAGTACCCTGAATGCTCTTTTCCATTTCCTCCTATTAAGTTAAATAATGTTGTATTAGTTCTGATCATTATCATTATTATATTACTATTAACGATAGGTTTTAATGATAGCCAATTCGTTAGAGAATATATTATCTTTTACCCAATTTGAGTATTGTTAAATCTGCTTTCCATAATTGAAGGATACAAATGCTAGTTGACTTACCTTTAGTATATTTTCAGCAATATTCCACCTCTCTTTAAACAGCTCTTCGCGCATATCTCTATGAAAAGCCTCTTCTCCTTCCAACATTTCATATTCGGTACCTTCTCTATCCTCATTCTGGATTTGATCTAGAATGTTTTATGTATTCATTTTTTTTAGTCGTTTTTTTTTAGGGCAGCAGATTTTTAAATGTGGAATTGAAGCCATTTCACATACCTTCTGAAAGAACAAAAAAGCCCTAATATATTAACAGAGGTTCGATTAAGATTTTTTTGTTATCAAATTTAGTTCAATCACTACCTTGGTAGCTATTGAATTAATTAATGGTCTTACCTCTGTCATGGAATCCAATAAGCCATCCTTTGAAATCTCATCAAAGACTCTTTTATTACCGGTATTAACACTCATTTTCTCGCCTTTATATAGAAATTCCGGATTATTGCAATATTTTCGTAAATGTATTTATCAAAGTAATTAGAAGCGTAGCTAAGAAAAGGTTAAAGCTCACAAAGTATGTTTAAATAAGGACCTAGGTATAATGACAGTATTATTATTTGAAAAATTTATTGGCCACTTTTGTTTATATTCCAAATCTTTAAGATCCACCTTTTTTGATTTGCCTAAATTTAAACCCGAGTCCACCACAGCCTCACTGAAGCACTACAAAAGCGATCAATAATATAAATGGATATGTCGATACCAACCTATCTTTTCAAGAACAATATAAAGCTATCCTACCCACGAGCGTATAATGATGTGTCTCCAATGAGTCAAGCAGAGGGCAAGAGGAAAAAACGTCAGGACAAAAAAGTAGTATGAAAAACAAAAGCTTTAACTAGGAAATGTATCTTTATTTACACAGTCTACTGCTTTCTAGAATACTAATAATACTACGACCACTATTAAAAGAGTTCACCTCCTGCAACTACATGTTATTTTTTTTACTCAAAAAAGATGTCTGCATCTGAAAATCATAACAAAGAGAACAAGAACCCAACATACTTGCCTAGTGTTTCTGGGGCACCCATTTGAATCCCTTCTTTTTTGCTCCGACACGCTTCTTTTTGCTATATTTCATCTTCTTTTCTTTTCGTTGCCTATCGATGCTGTTGTTGCTTGCAACATTGGTTTTTTTGGTTTGTCCCTCTACCTCCATAGTTTCGGGCTGGTCCACTTTTTCGACGTTTTCAGAATCCATCATCAATTGGTCTACTGTTCCTGATTTTATTTTTTGCTTTTCTGCCAACCTTGCTGTTCTTTCGGCCTCTACGGGCCCGTATATCTTTTCTCTACGAAGATTTCTCATTCTTATTTTCGATTTTGATCTTCCTGATTTGGCCATTTTTACCGATCTTGTCTCCTTTTTAAGTCTGTATTTATTATCACCAGTGGTTTTTAACCTCTAAATATCCCTTAGTAGTAATGTGTTATATCTTTCCCTGGCTCGCACTGAATTTAATATAACAGATTTCTGAAGAAAATAGCTTTTTAAATACTTCTATTTGCTCGAAAAAAAATTTTTTTCAATTATAAATTACTAAAAATGATCTTTACAAATGCAATTTTTATTGTTCATTTCGATTTTTTTTTCTGAAAATGCTAGTTTGTTAGCTATTTCGGCTTACAACAATAATAGTGAGAAAAAAAAGGATGGTCTTGACTTTCTTATACTGCTTGTTGAGGTTTAATATCGCACTTTCTTGTACCCCTGCATAAAATTCGGGATAATACGGCATATCAATTATAATAAAAGCATAAAGGCAGCCAAGCGTAACTGCTCTTTACGGGTATCCAAAACAGCCGCAAAGAACTTTTCTATATACATAATTTACACGTGCTTTATTTCGTATGTTTTTTTGCCTCGCTATACGCCTTTGACAGGAATGGATCTTTCTTGACTTTCTTGATGTCCACCTCTCTATCCTTCCATGTACTTTTTCTCAGCTTTATTGGTCTATTTCCCACATATTTTCCTATGCACAGTTCGTATCCTCATTAAGAAACATAGTCATAACCTCAAACATGATATATAGCTGGTTCTAGATATGTATATATTGAAACTCACATAACAACTTACCATCCATCTCCTTCCATGCCTTAACATAGTCTTTTGGATCGGAAAAACTTACAAATCCATACCCTTTAGATCTCGAAGTCTTATTATCCCGGACTATCTTTGTCTTCAAAAGTGAGGGATAAGCACTAAAAGTTCTATGCAGCAAGTCATCAGAGACATCCGTTCCCAAGTCTCCAACAAACAATCTATAATCGTCTATACACATTTTATTAAGCTTTACATTACCTGTCTCATAGCACTTTTTTTCATGTAAAACAAGGTAGAAAATAGTAGAAAATAAAATAAAATAAAATAAAAGTGATACTTACTTTGATCCCATTCATCTAGCGTCTGATCAATCCAAACTTCACCACCCGCTGCTCGCACCTTCTTTCTTTTTGTCCCCTTTTTCTTTTCATCCTGCTGAGATTCGACACCAGTTGTGCTACCGCTGACCGCTCCATAGCCTAGATTTGAATTTGCCCCTTGGTAAGCCTCTTGCTTTAGTGCAGGAGGCTCGCCCTTCACGTATCCAAGCGATTTATAATATGGAGTGTAGTCATAAATAATTCCGGTGTTTGAATCGTAGTAATAATATTCATCTTTCATCTCGTTGTATGCGTATGTATAGCCTAAACTATCCTGCAACCATCTCCAGCTTACCATCTCCGCTCTATTGATTGCTATGGGCAAAGGATAGAACGTTGAATCATTAGTTGGTTGTTGATTTTCAAATACATCATTTGTCCTCCTATTATCGTGTTGAGCCTTGGGTTGTGCCTGGCGCTTCATATCTTTTATCGGTGATATAACGTTTATTACTATATAACAGGATATCTTCCTTGTATTTTTAAGAAAATCTATCAAGGTGTGAGTTGAAATAATTTAATTGAAATGCCAAAACTGATTCTTTTTTATTCTTGCATATTTGGTTTGCTTGGCTGTACATATCACAATTGGATTTCAAAGGTTTTCAATTTTGCCATAAAAGGTAAATAAAGCAAAATAAAATAAATAAAAAAGAGAGCAGAAAGATTTCGCAATAACAAACAGTCTTTATACATTATAACTGTAAAGTTGTACAAAAGCTAGATTAATTAGCCTCGAGGCTATGGGTTCAACCTTCCTTCTTCTGGATAAATTTAAAACTCACACAGCTCCTTAAATACTACATATTTGTTCTGGAATGTACGATGTATAAACATAAACACATTGGAAAAACACATAATGGATTGCTACAATACCTACACCATTATCATTGAATATCTAACAGCATTTGCACCTGCAGCTGTGCCTGCGTGCTTTGCTAAAGCCAAGCTAGCTAAATGTTTACTTATATTCAATTTACTTGTCTACAGATAAGACTAACTTTAGACCAAGATTTAGTATTTACTTTAAAAAAGTGTTTTTATTTACGAACTAGAGAATTAACCAGCAATTTTTGCCAAAGCAGGGTTATCGCCCGTTATTTTGACAATCAGTTACACAATATGCACATATACTAAACTTATAACCGAAACTAGTAAATAAAGCCCGCCACGAGGAAGAGTCTTGGAGGCAGGGCTTGTACTTGATGTTGATGTTGATTCAGAGCCAGTAACAGATAAGTTTTCAGCGGTAATGTTGATAGTATCTTCTTGCTCAGACAAACTATTGTTTACTAGTTCGTAAGTTTGCGATACTTTATCATTTATATCGCTGATTTTGGTGCTGCTAAAAGGAACTGCGCTAGTTGTAGAGGTAATTTGATATGCAGAAGTGGTATGTATTCCATGCTCAATATCACTCGTCGAATATATCACAATGTTTGGGAAAATGTTCAGATCAAGAATTTCAAAAAAATGGCTATAGTTGACCTCGTTTGTTTCATGAATGATGAGTTCAACAGCGTATTTTTCATAAGGCTCAAGTTTAGGTACTACGAAGCTATAAGTTCTATCTGCCAGGTTAATATTCTCTCCTAAATAGTGGGCATGTCCAAGAGCTGCTGTATTTGGACCCCTTCGTAGATTGATACTACATGTTCCTTTTAGGGGAACGTGTGGCAAACTCTGCATCCATGCTACTTGAACTATTTGTCCCACCACCCACTTTGTCCCGGCAACTGGGTTTGTGATTATTACCGTTCCAAACGTCTTTATCACAAACAATAGTAGGAGAGCAAACAATGCCTTTGTCATCTTATTTACTTTAGTTGATCTCATTCAAGATATGTTTTCTCTCTCCTTTTCTTTTGGGTAAAACAGAAAATGGGAGCATTAGTTGGTATTTATAATCATACCAAAACATAACATTTGAATTTTTCTTAGCTTTGTGCGTCACTCAGTACTATTACAAGCTTTTCGCCGCTGTGCATAATATGTTAATATAAACAGGTCTATACACTTTAAATAATTAATTTTTATGTGTTAATATTGGAGAACCTATGATAATACGCTTTTATTCAAAAGTACTTTAAATAGGTGGAAAATACATGTATAATTCACGATACTATAAAGTCTACCAAATCTTTTAATATCAGCATAAATTTACTTGGAACCTGTTATGATTATAAAGATATGCTTTATTTCCAAATTTGTTACGATAAGACTTGAATAAATTCTCTTGTCAAGCTGATATATTAAAGTATTCATGTTTGAAGTCCCCGCAATTTAGATAAATATTTAACTTGTAACAAAATCATTAGTATCGTTACAATTCCCAGCACGATAGCTATTATCTATTTCATCCTCCATCCCTTTATTCAACCTCAAAGTAGAACTACTCGCTAATATGAGATCAATCTTCACTTTAATTGGAATGAAAACCAGAACACGCTACCCTGTCCAGCTTGAAGTTTAACAATATGTTTATTATTACATATACCTGCTTTTATAATAATTGTTTTATTTTTTATACCATTGGTTACAATCATAGTGATTTAAATGATAAAAAGCATTACCTGTTTTATTAAATATCCCCGTATACTACTTATTTCAAGATAGGCTATATACACAAACAGAGTGACAAAAATGCCCATACCTATTAATCAGAATTGCTGGAATAAATCAATGGACTTTGAACAACCTAAAAACACACATATAGTTTTTCTTTTCTATTCGAGTTTGTTGCCAGATAAATTGTATCTGCTAAAGATTAAAGAACTACTGGAACTAACAGGATTAAATATTTGCTTTTGAATTCTTTTTCTTTGTATCAAGCCTGGAAAAACATTTTTTATTTTACTAAAAGGAGATTTAATATATAGACACATTCGAATTAGCTTTTCACAAAATGATGCCTTTTTGAAAGTAAAGAAAGCAAATGGAAAAAATATGAACGTTGCAATTTTCGCTCCAAAATATACAAGCGCACCGTCATATGATGCCGTTGTCAACTGTATTGCACTCCAACTGTACCTCAGGTCCTTTGATTGTTATTTGATAACAAACAGAAAAATATACGAGAACATATATTCCACGCTATATGCTACCATTGCCGGAGCCTAATTTGGTGTTCCACCTCAATGGTATGCAGATATTGAATAAAAGACTCGAGTCTTTTTTTCCCATTACGCTTTTGAAATGGTTTTGTAAGAGAAAGGCAAAATGGCAATGTGTGTGGGAATAGATTCTTTGTTTTATTTTTTATTCACATCATTTTGACTTTTCAAACCAATATAAAACCCCTGATGAGACCAAACAACTTGAAATCTCAGTAGCTTATTGTATTGATTGATTTTGCATAATACATTGGAAAAAGAAATATGGGACAAGTTGCCCCATCATAGAAGAATTTAGCTTTTTCATAGCCTAATTGAAAAAGGATCTTGTGTGTGCTAAGAGGCTGTTTCATTGTACTAGGCCTGAGAATAATACAGAAAAAGAAGGGATAAGTGTTATGGTGTTTCTACATGAACAGGTTTACAACATTTTCTTTGTAAATAGATCGGGCTATTTGAGTGGCTTTCCGAAATAGCTGAGGTTTAGCACATTGGGCAAAATTGGAAGAATTACAAAAAAAAGAGTAAATTACGTAAAAGAACAAAATGTGTAAGAAGATTTGGAAGTAGAGGGTTAAATATCTTTGACTTTTTCTTGACAGAATAGATCTTCTCTGTACTCATACACCATTGGATTATAGCTTTTTTTTTGTGCAACAGAGGGAGACAGGTACCGCATAAAACGGGATAAGATTCAACTTGAGGCACAAATCTTACAAAGGGCAAAGATACTGGAAAAAAGAGTAGAAAGTGGGCATGAGAAACAATGGAGAATATAGATTTCGAGCAGGAAATACAAAAACTAGAAGAAGAGAATTTGGAAAAATCCTGGGACAGCAGGGATGACTATCTTGTAAAAAAACTATATCAGGCAGATCAGTATCCGAAATTTAAGGAATTGGATAATTATGCAGGACACTTGAAGATTGAAGATGATAAAGATATGTTTTTCTGGCTAATCAGAAACAACACAAAAACCCAAAAAGAACTGGTGATATGGTTAAACGGTGGACCAGGTTGCAGCAGCTTTGATGGATTGTTTCTCGAAGTAGGGCCATTCGATTTTGACCTGAAGGGTCAGATAGTTATGAGGGAGTATTCATGGGTGAATAGGGTAGACGTACTATTTATTGATCAGCCAATTGGTGCAGGGTTCAGCTTTGGAACAAGTCCCAGCACATACGATGAGGGCAGTGCGGATCTGGAGAACTTTATTGAAAAATTCTATGAGCTATTTCCAGAATACCACACCTACAAGCTTTATATCACTGGGGAGAGTATTGCGGGTACATACATTGTAAAAATAGCACAAAGGATGCTAAGGAGTAACAGAATACCAATTGAGGGCTTGCTGATAGGAAATGGGCTAATAGATCCGAAAACTACGTATTTATCGTATTTGCCATTTTTGGAGAGTAACGGATTGATAAATGGGACGGCTTTGAGTATGATGAAAGAGAGACAACAAGAATGTGCCTTTGGCTACGAAACATACAAGTACAAAAAAATCAAGGTTAGCCAATGTGAAAACGTTCTCAACGTACTAAGCGATTACCAGATGATAGGAGGTGATACCTCCAAGTGCTTGAATATATACGATTACAGGCTTATAGAGTCAAGGCCAGCGTGTGGAGCGGACTGGCCGCCAAATTTGACATATTTGAAGAGTTATATAAACCAACCTATAGTGAAAAGTCAACTTAATATGGTAAAAAGTAAGCAAAACCTCTGGGTGGAGTGTAACACAGATGTATATCGAACATACTCGGCAGATTTAACATCAGATGCAGCTATATATGCGCTTCCAGAAGTGATTGAAAAAATAAAACAAGTTGTATTGTTCGCGGGTGATAAAGATATAGTATGCAATACATTAGCCCACGAGTATATGATAGGAAATATGACGTTTTTGGGAGGCACTGGTTTCAGTAGGCACATGGAAAATTATCTAGATTGGAAAGTGAACGGGAAAAGTACTGGAAGATTCAACTCGGAGAGAGGGTTAACGTATATAGAAATATACAATGCGAGTCATATGCCAGCAGTGGATAATCCTCTTGCTATGTTGGATATATTAAGTTTTTTCGAGGACATTGATGACTATAGCTTACAAGGCATGTATGATTCGAATGTGAAAAGGCAGTTGCGGCTAAGTCATACAAATAATGATACTCCGGAAAAGTCAAGTGGTGCATCACTAATACTCTTATTGGTAGTTTTGATATCAGCTGCGATGATCATGGCAGCAAGATACATATCCAGCATGAAGATAAAGAGTCAAACCCAATGGCAGCCTGTGGTTGATCGTGAAGAGCAGGAAGTTTATATACTGGAAGACCTGGAAGACACAAGGAATGATGATGACGATAGGAAAATAGAGGACAGAGTTTAGGGCTCAACCGGGTCCTTTTTGTAGAACATATATATTGAAAGGAGGGTGGGGATGATGCTGATAGTGATAGTACTAGCAGTAGTAGAGCTGAGGATGTGGGGTAATACGCTACCAAGTATATTCAAACTGTGATATGACCATTGATTGTGTACCCCTTTGATTTTATCTCTGATTTTCTTTTATTGTGTTTTTCCTACTACCTTACTCCAATTAGCATCATTTACTAAAATATTGGCATTTTATATTTAAAAAGCAATAAAATAAAGATAAGAAAAAAACTACTCCCATTCAATTGTAGCTGGGGGTTTGGAGCTAACATCGTAAACTACACGGTTGACACCATGAACTTCATTGATTATTCGACTACTGATTCTTTTCATAACTTTAACGGGCATATCAAACCAGTCGGCAGTCATAAAGTCAGTGCTCTCTACAGCCCGGAGAGCAATCACCTGTTCATAAGTTCTCTTATCACCCATAACACCAACAGATCTGATCGGTAGCAAAGCAGCATATGCCTGAGAGATCTGATTGTAAAGATTGTTTGCTTTCAGCTCACTCATATAAATGTGATCAGCTTGCTGGACAATGCTAATCTGGGCAGGAGTAACTTCTCCAAGAATACGAATAGCAAGACCTGGCCCGGGGAATGGATGGCGCCAAATCAGATCAGCGGGAATACCAAGAAGGAGACCCATCTTTCGAACTTCATCCTTGAACAGTTCACGAAGAGGCTCGATAAGCTTGAGCTTCATGGTGTCAAGCAAACCTCCAACATTGTGATGTGATTTAATTGTTGCGCTTGGGCCCTTAAACGAGATTGACTCAATCACGTCGGGATATAGGGTGCCCTGGACCAAATATTCAATTTTCTCTGATTGTTCGGCGTCAATCAACTTGGCTTGCTCCTCAAACACCTCAATAAATGTATTTCCTATAATCTTTCTCTTTCGTTCAGGATCAGTTACACCTTTGAGCTTACCAAGAAAAGATTCCGATGCATCCACAATAGTAAGATTGATTCCAAGCTGTTCGTCCAGAACTTTTTTAACATTTTTACTTTCATTCAGTCTCATCAACCCATGATCCACCAAAACAGCGTGGAATCGATCACCTATTGCCCGCTTCATCAACACAGCTGCAACTGTGGAGTCTACCCCACCGGAAACAGCTCCAATAACTCGCCCTGTCTCTCCTACGACACCCCGGATCCTCTGTATTTCCTTATCTACAAATGTTTCCATGCTCCAGTTACTTTGACACTCACAGACATTGATAGCAAAGTTTCTTAAAATCTTTGCTCCTTCCTCACTATGGGTAACTTCTGGGTGGAATTGCAATCCAAACACCTTGTCCATCTCATGTGCTATTGCTGCGTATTCGGAAGTCTCGGTGTGTCCAATCACTTTGAATCCCTGTGGCAATCCGTCCAAATGGTCTCCGTGGCTCATCCACACACGTGTTTGATCTCCATTAAACCCATCAAACAGCTCGTGTCTTTGGGCTCCACCTAGAATGTTCAAAGTAGCTGATCCATACTCTCTCTTTTGCACAAGGTGACCTGTCTCACTAGCTATCTCTCCACCTCGGCCTTTTACGCGTGCGACTTCCTGCAGCCCATAGCAAATTCCCAAAACGGGAACCCCCAACTCAAACATTTGTTTATCCACATGTGGTGCTCCCTCCTCATGATTTGAGTATGGACTTCCTGAGAGTATAATTCCCTTTGGTTTGAACTCCAAGTCCTTCACCTTTACAGTACATGGCAAAAGCTCACAGTACACACCACACTCTCTAATTCTTCTAGTTATCAGATGGCTGTACTGAGATCCAAAATCCAGTATCAATATTGTGTCATAGGCATCTGTTATCTTTGTCTGCTCTTTCTTGTCCATTTTTTTGAAAAGAAAACTTAAGGTAGGAGGTTAAAGTTCTGTTTTATAGATTATACTTTTACAAAGTTTGGTTACTGCTTGCCACTTCAATGTACTGGTAAGTGTCTTGTTAACAAACTGTCCACTCTTAAAGCTGTTATACTTTGGGATACTATAAAAGATTATAATTATCCAAAAAAAAAGAGAAAAAAATGAAAAAAAAATTTTTTCTTCTCAATATATATACTACAACAAAATTGAGTATTGCCATTTCGATTAACTGAATGAAATTTTTCAGCAATGGCAAAAAAAAAACACAATTCTCTGCAAGCTAGTGAGCTGCTTACTTTGATCTCTTCCAATAAAAGGCCGAGGAAAAAAAAAGATTTATCGCTAATTTGTGATTGCTTAACAGGGCTAAAAACAAAGAAAAATAGCACTTACCAAAAAAACAAAGTTTAAAAAGCCAATAATCTTTTCTGTAAGAAAGAATAATAAAAAAATGTTGCATAAGACTTGAAAATATCCGGTAACTGTTGGAATATTTTGATGCATTGTCTGTATTACGACAACAGGAACAGTATCAATGAAAAGGATAACAAAGAAGATTCAATTCTAAACTGCCCAGTTTTTTATACAACAACCATTTTTCTTGAAAGAGTGTGCGAAAATTCGAAAATCCTGGCATGAGTGACAATCTGACGGGGTGGAAGGATTATCCACCCCATGTAGTAACTATTTCGATTCAGAAAGGCAATACAATACCAAAAATCCAAAATCACACTGGAATTTCGAGAAGAGATGTTTACTTACAAGTAGATCGTACATTCATTCAACCCATAGCTACGGATAGTCGAAACACAAGAGTTTTGGATCAACCAAAAGAAATCTGTGGAGCCAAAATAAACAATAGTGAGTATCGGGATATCTTGAAAGATAAACAAAATACCAATCGTTCATTTTCTGGCATCCAAAGCGTACAGCAAGCACATCAAACTATAAAGCTAAACAAGAGGTTGAATTTATCAAGACAGAATATTACCAATGTGTACTTTTTCAACGAGCTTACCAGCAATGTTCATGGTAGCGCATGCAAGAACATTACCGAGCTACGATTAAGTAGGAATAATTTGACCAAGGTTTCGGCATCCATATTCTCAGCTTGCAGTAATCTAGAAATTTTAGATTTGAGCCATAATAAATTAACAAACGTTGATCATCGAATTTGCCAGCTAAAAAATCTAAAAGTTGTTAATTTACAGCACAACAATATTACTAGTGAATTTATTCCTCAGTGTATTGGAAATCTTCAGGCTCAACTAGTTTGTTTAGACTTGAGCCATAACAACCTGGAGTTTTTACCCATTGAAATGTATAATTTTATTGATGTTGTGCTTTTAAACGATAATGAGAACATGCTACGGGTGAATGAGGTAGTAGAACCTCACAATATAAAGACAGCAACCCCTTTTGGCTTGGCTAAAAAGATAGAGGGAGAATTTTTTAGCAATAGAAGGTCATACAAAGTGGTGATAGAGTATCCTGAAGACATATATTTGAATAGTGGTATCAACACTAATGGCAATAACAATAACAATAACAATAGCAATCAACGCACACATGATGGCAACACTAATAGCCAAAGCTCGAGATTAATTTATCTCTTTTATGGACATGGGCCAAGACCGCTTTATTCGAGCTGTGCTCAATTAATCTATAACAGCATTTCACTTTACAAAAGGGATATTGTTAGATATTGTGCAAATGATATCACTGCAACTTCAAAATGCAGCTGTTCCCTTAAAGCGACCAGCAATTCAGAAAACCGAGTGAGAGAGTACGTTGGTAGTGATAAATTTCTTTTATTCGATCGGAGCAAGAGCGATTTTAGGTATTTCTGGAATAATCTTGGAGGTGATAAGAACAGCATTAATGGTGGTAGTGACGGTGCTCACGAGGAGAACTATCAATGGAATCAATGCCTTAGCATTGGGAACTCTAAATTCCTACATTTAGGAGCTAAGATATACAACCAGTTGGTTTATTACCACCATGTTAACAAAATAAAATATCTGACGAAAGACCGGGGCGATCTATCAGACAAATCAATGATTACCGAAAGAACCGATTGTTCAAACCAGCTTAATGAACACCATTATTTTGCACTAAATAATCTGTATAGTAGCGATAAAATCAAGCAAGACCTTTCATTGCTGGCAAAAGAGAAAGTTGGTAGGAAGTTTGGCAGAGGCGATATCACCAGAAAAACTGAAAGTAGTAATGCTGATGGATTTACTGTTGATTATTGCTCAATTTGTGGGTGTTACTGTCTTTCGGATACTTTCTACTTTGTATTTTTTTCCAGCTGTAATTCATTTGCACCCTTTCAGTTCAAATGTTGCTCATCTCGATGTCGATTAGAGGCACTCGACAAATCCAGATATTTGTTTTAGCTCTTTTCTTTCTTTCCTCATCCATTCCAATTAAAAAATCATCGCTTTTCGCAGGTATAGATATGACTTGTACTAATAAAAACGTAAAAGTGCTACTTTCAATTAGCACCATGCAAAAAAAAAGCTCAACTTATCACCAAGTTTCTTCTAATTTGGTAATCATCATAGTGGTTTTTTTTAAAAAAAGTAAAAAAAACAATGAAACTGTGAAAAAAATATAAAAGCTTACGAAAAAAAAGGATAGGGTATCTAGCAAATGATCTCGGATTCTTGCTCCAGTGATTCCTTCACCCTTAAAGCTAAAAATTTGACCAAGGGACATGCTCCACTTTCCAAATAATAAGGTTCATGTCTATCAAAGATTTTTACCGAGTAAATAGGCAATACCAGTCTACTTGTACTGGTAACAAAGGCACCGCTCCATGCACCAGTTTGTAGTTCCGAAAGTAAAGGTAGTCTATAATCAACCGCAATGCCATACTTTTGGCAGATTTTCAGCAACAAGTCCATTATCGTTCCTTTTAGCACTACATCGAGTGGTGCTGTGACAAGCCTATAGCTCGAGTACTCAGTCTCCTTTCCGCTACTAAATTGCGTTACAAAAAAGTTCGAAGATATGCCCTCGTAGCACCCTAGCTTATATGGATCAACCAAAACCACTTCATTGATTGGTGGAACTATCAACTCCTCCATCTTCTCTCTCTCCAACATCCAGCTTATGCCTTTCACGTTCGGATTATGCCTTCTACCCTTCAAAAAGAGCACGGATGGTTTAGATGTTCCAATAGCATAAAGCTCTGTAATCATCACCTTAACCACCATCGGATCCAAGCTTACCACAACCGACACTTTCGCTTCCATTGGCTCATGTGTATGGTCCATGCTGTCTGAGCTTTCCGCGCTTCTCGCGCTCAGGGATGTGTCTAGTTCGCTCATCCGAATGCGTTTTCCGTGCTCTGTTATCATCTCCACTTCATTGCTACCGCTGTCACACTCATTCTCCTCCGACTCTTTTTCGCCATTTTCCTTAACCGACTTCTCTCCATCCTTCCGCAATTCAGACTTGAGTTTTTTCTTGCTATTGCTCTCGTTATCTCTGGAAGCATTCCAGGATTGTATCTCGCCATTTTTGACTTGTTTTCCCATAGTCTTAAAAGTAGTGGAACGCTTCTTGTCTTCTGTATTACCGCTATCAAGCCTTTTTCTTCCCTCTACTTGTTCAATTGTACTTCTCATGGTAGTTTCGTATTTTTCAACCTCTGTTCTATATATTTCCAATCCCTGTCGAAACCACGGAACAAGTTTCTTTTTCCAGAACTCTGAAGAGGAAATATCGCCCTCCTCACCTATCGCCTTCTTTATTTCTTCGTATATATGCGGCATACTTTCTTTATTTTCTTCTATGTATAGCTTCAAGCTATTCGCTATTCTCTCTAAATGACTATCCAGCTTTAGAATCCTTTTAAACCCGATCGTTCTACATGACGTATAAATTCCTAATATATAAAAATCGTCATACGAACTTTAATTAGTACTCTCTGGAATTCACTGAAAAATAATAGGTGATCTTTATATCCACTAATACACATATCTTGAAAAATAATATGGATTAATAATGGGTATTTTATATCATTTAGCATTAAAATTCGCACCTTTGGGATCCTCGGTAACAAATTTCTTTCCACTGACACTATCTACTACTATCTCTGGACTGTCGAGTTTCGAGAATGTCGATTTCAGAATTACTATTTTGTACATTTTATCAGTTTACCATTACTACCACTGTTTTGTCTACTATTAATAATATTAACTATATTTGATGGAAAAGGCACTATATTTTGCTACATTTATCAATTACCTGAAAGATTTTTTGGCTTTTGTTTTAGCATAGTTGTGAATCGCATAAAATCCTTTCCGGCCACTGTGAATTCGAATTAGAGTGCCTAAAAAGCTCTCGATTTAAAATCTTTGCTGTCGACTCGTCGGCAAAAAAAGGCGGACAATCGGGTTGTTTCTGTTTTTACTATTTCGTTTATAATTGTCGCCTAAATAAAATTTGGCTACTTTACTATTATTTTTTAGTATTTGACTTTCTGCCCAGATACTCAGTTTTAATATACTGATTAAAAATGGTAGATTCTAAAAGTCTAAAAATATTTAGCTTTGGTTCTTTTCTTTTTCAATATTTTAAATCAAAATTCCACATTTCAATCCCTCTAAAAAAAAAACGCTGCTATTATTTTTTTTTGCGTTCTTGATTTGCGAAAATGCCTCATGGTTGTGATGGAATCTTTAAAAATTTTCTCGAGTCTGAAGGTTCGGATATCCAATTACAGCAAAAGAAATTATATGCATTATTTTCCCTTCGAATTAGCTGCCAAACATTTGGAGATTCAGATGCTTGAGCTTTGCATGTTTTATATCTCCAAATTTCGCACTGAAATTCGGATATCCTCATTTGGCCAAATAGCTGTGACTACTCATCAGTATTTCTAAACTAGGTTACACATGGAGAAAATCATCGTCTTGCATAGCGTGTTCTCTAATTCTTTCATTGATTTTTTAATAATATTGCCGACCACATCTACTATCAATGCTCGAAGGTGGCGAAAAGAAATTAAATAATTCAGTTTATTAAGTGAGGGTGGTATTGACTAATTAATTTTGTGGAACCTATAGTTTGGGTTTTTTTTCTACAGCTATGCTGTGTAATTCGTGAGATTTTCCAAAAAAGTAAACATGTACTTGTTTGTGGCCTTTGTGTATCTGTGCATCTTTTGTATATTAAATATATGCAAATGCGCAAAACAGAATGATCTTTCGAATTCTTGGAGTGTTTATTCCCGCAGCTAAATTGAGATAAGTAATCATATTTTCTAAA
>LSSK01000012.1:0-22912 GCA_001969505.1 Zancudomyces culisetae | reverse complement strand
TTTTTTTTGCGTTCTTGATTTGCGAAAATGCCTCATGGTTGTGATGGAATCTTTAAAAATTTTCTCGAGTCTGAAGGTTCGGATATCCAATTACAGCAAAAGAAATTATATGCATTATTTTCCCTTCGAATTAGCTGCCAAACATTTGGAGATTCAGATGCTTGAGCTTTGCATGTTTTATATCTCCAAATTTCGCACTGAAATTCGGATATCCTCATTTGGCCAAATAGCTGTGACTACTCATCAGTATTTCTAAACTAGGTTACACATGGAGAAAATCATCGTCTTGCATAGCGTGTTCTCTAATTCTTTCATTGATTTTTTAATAATATTGCCGACCACATCTACTATCAATGCTCGAAGGTGGCGAAAAGAAATTAAATAATTCAGTTTATTAAGTGAGGGTGGTATTGACTAATTAATTTTGTGGAACCTATAGTTTGGGTTTTTTTTCTACAGCTATGCTGTGTAATTCGTGAGATTTTCCAAAAAAGTAAACATGTACTTGTTTGTGGTCTTTGTGTATCTGTGCATCTTTTGTATATTAAATATATGCAAATGCGCAAAACAGAATGATCTTTCGAATTCTTGGAGTGTTTATTCCCGCAGCTAAATTGAGATAAGTAATCATATTTTCTAAAAAATGCAAAACTGAGCTAAACAACCTCAACCCCCCCCATCTCCCTCCTAGTTGAAGCATTTTGTTTTTTATTCGCTAAATTGAAATATTCATTCCAGATGCTGTGTCAATAACCGGGAATAGAAAACGCGACCAGCACGAGATACACGGTGGTCATAGCATCGCTATTTGGAAAAAAGTATATCTATTTACTCGGTGGATCGAATTGTTTTCGAATTTCAAATCTGGATCCATCTTTGAACCAACGCCCAGTGTGTATGCAGTCCCTAGAGGGACGGAGGGAAATTAGTTGGGTAGATATTGTATAGGATTTTTTTTGTGGTTTTTCTGATATTTATTTAATAAATTCATCTAATAAAAAAAATCTAGATCTAATCAAACTTCCAAGGGATGCATCAATAATAAATACCCGCCCGCAATTGAAAAGTGCCTAAAGCAAAATTACCATTTGTTGGAACCAAGTATACAACGTCTATTATCAAAGTCCAAAGCTGTTACATTGCATGAAAGTTGATTATATGATAAAATTAATGCGAGGAATATGAATAAGAACAAAATAGCCGAGGATATTCGAAACACTTAAAGTTAGTTGGCCATCTTTCTGAAGAAACTACACGGTACTTTCTCTCTTTACTTTTACCATCTAAACCAGACAAAAATCAGTTAAAAAGTCCAAAGTCCGTTTAATTACAGTAAGTCATTGGATACTGTATGGTGAGTTTACTAACAGTAACCATTTTACCTCAAGCCTTAATAAATCCTATATTCGTCTGTCGACCCTAAATATGAATAATTTTCAAAAAAAACTCGCTACTCCATCTTGCATCATAGTAATACGGTGATACTTTCATGTCCTACAATCGCTATTATGTCATTATGGGTAGATCGCTTAGATACTCTAGGTGTTTCCATCAAGATCGTGTATTCCAATAATAACCCTCTTTCATTGGCTGTTTATTGGCTTAAGTAACCTCAAAATATTATCAGCAATTTTTCCTCTAGCTAGAAAAAGCTATATAGAGATTCTTTTTAAACAAACTGAAAACCGAAAAAAAGGAGGAATTAGAGGCGAGAGAGTAAAAATCAAGGAAAGGCAAGTATGAAAAATCAGGATGGAATAAAAAAGAATCCTATCAGGACTAATACCCGTAGAGCAGCTGAGAGTAGAAAAAAGCTGCCATATGACGAGACACCTTCATTGTTTGACCTTTTGCAAATACAATTCAAGAGCATTTCGTATAGGTTTGTTAATTTTCGTGCTACCAGGGATCTAATTAGGACATTTAGCAGGATATTTAGCATTTTTTCCGGAGCACTGTTTAGATTGAAAACATCAATTGCCAGAGTACCCGCGATTCCTTTCTTTCAGGTTTTGAAAAATGGTAATTCTCAATTTGTATCTCTATATTGTATGAGGTGACTAAAATTATTAAAGGTTTCAATTAAAATGCAAAAGGTAACCAGTACGAAAAAGAAAATCTAGAGTATGCTCAACTAATAATATAATATAACTTGTTTTCCTAGATAAATTGACAAAAAATACACGATTAAGCACTACATCAGTCAAAAAACAAAAAAAAGGAAAAAATGCTGGAAAAAGACAGTACGGAGGGCTCGATGGTCTGACAACACAATTAAAAGCTATGCTTAGTAAATTTATAGATCCGCTCTTTAGGAGAGGCCTTGTATTTTCCACCGATTTAAAAGCCACTGTTACTTACTATGAAGATCGGGGTACTGGCGCTGTGACTGGGATTCAGGTATGGTGTTACGACAAACATACGATAAATAAAATATGGGAAAATGGGAATTTTGGAAAGGGAATATTATCACGCTCGGAGCCGACATTTAAAAGCAGATACGAAAAATACAGACAGAAAGATGGTATGTATAGATGTATGTATATTTATTCGGAATGATTAGTATTTACACCACTAGGTTGTGATACTTTTTTTTGGTTTATTTACATGCTAACAATAGCTTCGATTACTAAAAAATATATGTATGCGTTTTAGAGACCATCGGATATGTCGAGGAATTGACTTGGAAACGAAGGGCTGAGAGGCAGGGAACAGAGAAAAGTAACCAATGACCTTTTATGTTTAAAAACATGTATATATCATTCCACTATCCATTAGCTTTGTTTCTAAACACAAAATTTTATTTTTTGCAACATTAGGGATCGATACATGTTTCGAGAGTATAAATAGTAAAAACGTAGAGTATATGGAACCAATGCAGTTAAGTTGCTGCGAAACCCTGTTTTTATCCTGTGCTTTGGGATGTATGGAGCTGTATAGTAGCGATAAGGTATTTTTGATTTTACATTTGACTTTTAATTGTGTTTTTTTTGCTGTATTATTCCATATACTCACCTACTTTTGCATTTTGTCATTACCCTCACTTGAGTTATTACTTTTTGACAGATTATAACCATGGAATAGAAGTTAATACCAGCGTATGATCTATGGAGATTGATACTCACAAATGATGGCGGCAAATTGGAGTGGGATAATAGAATGCTGCTTGAGTATGTAGTTTACTACCATTATAGGAGTGCTGGGTGGATAGTAAGAAGTGGGATAAAGTTTGCAGTGGATTTTTGTAAGCATAAACTTGCACTATTTTATTTTTTATCGACTAGTATTAGCTAGCAACCAGTAGCTGGTAACTGGGATGATTACAACAATTGATACGTGTTATATTTTTCTCGTTATAGTGCTGTACGAAAGTGGGCCACGGAAAAGTCATTCCAAGTAAGTACATGAAGCTCTGGCTAAGTTTGGTAGCTTGACATTTAATTTAACCTATAATTACTAGGTTTGCAGTTAAAATCATTCCTGTGTACCATGAAAGACATCATGAAACCCGCGTATTTGGTCCTGCAGAAGGCGCAGAAATTATACACTTACATTCCTATGTTAGACTATGTTCACAAGTTCGAAAGGTTAGTTATTTTTGATCGGTTTCTTGAGGAGGGAAGAAGGAGAGATATTAGCTGAGTATCATATTGTGCTATGTCACATCACATCACATCACATCATACCATTTAATTACTATTCTCGACAAACTGGTTTCGACAAAATTGTAAAAACACATAGACTCTGCTACTCTGCTACGTATACATACCCGAAAAGTCCATTCCGTTATGTATCCCAGAAATCGACTTGTCGTTGTATAGAATCCACGAGATAAAGCTCAACAGGTTTGAGCCAAACGCAAACAGAGAAGCTCAGTAACAACATCAAGGGGTGGGAGGGGGAGAAGGACAACTGTAGAAAACACTCGACCACTGCTCATTTGTAATAGTTTTTATTAGCAATTATTTTAATTGTAAATTGACTTTAGCACCAGAAAGAACCTTCGGCCCAGCACAAAATCATTTCCAATGCTACAGTAAACCTCAAAGGTATACTAGATGTGTTGCAGGGTGTATTCTATAAATTGGCGGTAAAAAATACTACAGTGCAACTGGCATGCTCAAGAACAATAAAAAATATCTATAATAATACTCTACTGCTGGGTTTTCTTTTCTTGTAACACTCCTTCGGAAAATAATCCGACAATGTTGTACTTTCTGAACTTGACATAGTCCTTTATAATGCTCAGTATGCATATGCTCTATGTTTACAATAATTAATTACTTTAAAGAATAAGAAAGGGTTGTTGGTTATTTAATAATCAGTTTGCAATCGTTTGATATTTAATATCTTCCAGGACAAAAAAAAATATGAATATCATTACCCTAAAAACCTCAACCATGATGGTATAGTCTGGGTAGGTCAGATTTACGTTGTTTTTTTCCCCAAACAATTTTCCAATTGCATTTACGACCTCAGTCTTATCTACTTTTGAATTGTTGCGGATTTTAACGGCAGCCATGAACTGTAAAATTATACAAGTGGTCAGTAAGATACAATGATTTAATAACAAGGTAAACGTTTAGCAAGTGAAAACCTATTACCGAAACAGGCGAGGATTCAGGATCTAACAGAAAGTTCCCTATTGTTTGGACGCCGTTTATAATGCTTTCAGTACTTGCACCGCATGTCATTTGTATTGGTACCAAGCGGCAGGTGTAGCGCGTTGATTTGCTTTTGTTGCTCGCTATATCGTCCATCATTTTTCTAGTAATCTCGATAACGTCTACTGATCCTGGACACTTGATAAATGAAACTATGTTTAATTGTTTACATGTGTTGATAGGAGGTTAATAAGAAGTAGAATCTAGAAAAGCTGTACTGATGGGAGCCACATGGTTCCTAAGAACTTACTGCATGAGACACCAGTAAACACAGGTTTAAATATCGATTCTTTTCGGGAATTTTTGAATTCTGCCAATTCCTGAGCAATTTCATCCTCCAAATCCTGCTTTTCGGTCTCTTCATTCTTGCCACTCTCGCTATCCTCTTCGGTCTTTTCGACTTCGCTCTCATTTACATACTATTTTTGTTATTATTAACACATGGTCGCAAGAAATCAATATTAAGCTAAAAATAGACTACGATATTGTTTAGTGCTTTTCCATCTCTGAAAACCACAACGCAACAAAATAGATTTTCACATATTAAGCATAAAACACCATATTTACCTCTCCTAAGAGTCTTATAACTTCATTTACGCTATTTTTCTCTTTCCCTAATATGCTGGTAACATAAAAGCCTTTACTCCCCACCGGTAGACCCAAAGAGGCCTCTTCCTGCTCAATCTATTTCGAATTTGTGACATTATTTGTGTTATTATTACAGCGATTATTCCCTCAAAAATTAATATGTATATTTATGTGCATATATATGTGTGTGCAATTCTTAATCTATGTACTATTGTCGATATACTCTAGACAAAATATTCTTCCACAGCTTCAAGTTTATGAATCTAGGCTACTTCCTTACCTTTTTGTTGAAATAGGACTTTTTGTTTTGCCTTTCTCCTCGTGGTTTTCCATCGAATTTTCTCTTTTCTGCCATTTTTCCAAAAATTTACTATGAGAAGCTTTATTTAGTGTTTATTTACAAAGATTCTTCAACTCTGTTATGAGAAAAGTGAAGAATAGGTATATTTTTCAACCAGCAAGTATATTAACAAAATTAAATCAACCAAAAAAAAAAGAATTTTTTCTCGAATCGGATCTATGTGCTGCAAAACTATTACCATTTTTTACCAACCCTGTAAATAGTACAATATGAAAATCAAAAGGGCTGTAGAAGCTCTCAGAATAACCACTCCCACTCTCCCGCTCACAAAAAGATGTGTTGCAGAAATAGTCAGTGATAGTTGACCGCAAACAGATGACACATCAGACCTCTGGATCGTATGTTATATTTGGCATTTATTTGCTTGAGAACTAGAAACCAAGTTGGTATATAAGCATAAAAACAAGAATAATAATAGTATATCGGGTCTGTATTAATCAGTATAGTAAAAATAAAAACAGATTACAACTTTGAATTCTGTTTCTCGGTTCCGGATTTCGAAGACAGTGGTCCAGTGCAGTTTTCTGCAGATGGAGGCATTATATGTCTCTTCAAATAATCATTCAAAAAGATACCCTCAGGATCAACAGCTTGTCTAATTTCCAAAAAGCGAGGGAACTCAGGATAAGCCTTGAGAAAATCAAAGTAATAAAATTTATGAGCCTTTGCCCAATGTGGACGACCACGTAGAGAGCGCATAATATCCTCATACGCTTTCCAGTACTTTTTATAGGGAACGGGGAGGTAATATGGTCTATACATTATCACACCGATATAACAGACATATTGATTATAGCAGGGGCTTAGCATCACATTGTCTTTTTTGACAAAACGCACTTCAACGGGGAAATGAACTTTTAGATCGGGTTCTGCAGTAAACAGAGCTCGAAGCATGTTTAAAGCAGTACGGGTGTTTTCAACTGGAACAGCCCATTCATTCACGTATTGAGGAAATAGGCAGTCAAAATTAAACACCTTGTAGCTTTCATCAACCCATTCAACTTTCTTGTTGAACCGTAATTGGTAATGGGACTTGGTGATTGATGGAATGACGCTAGGCATATATCGCGCAAGCATAAGCTGGAATTGGTAAAAGTGGAATCCGAAAAGCTTATCCATCACAAATCCCTCCTTAAGTGGTTTTACTGGCTCTTTTGTGCGATTTGCCTTCCACAATACAGTGTCGTCAGTATGCGGAAACCACCAGAACCGCATGTGCTCGGACTCATCCAAGAGATCGATAAGATTATCAAGTATATAGTCGAGCTTCTCGGGAACTTGAACCGCCTTCAACAAAAACGCAGGCTCACATTGAATAGTAAGTTGAGTTATTATTCCTAGGGCACCTAAACTGCATCTTGCTGCATTGAACAGCGGCTCATTGACATCACTGGAGCAATAGTGTCTTCTACCCAACCCATCTACTAGCACGAGATCGACAACCTAATCCACAGGAACGTTTTATAGTGTGTCCAGTTATCTGTATAAACTGCATTCAGTAGTATGAAGTACAAAGGTGCAAGTGATCGATAATTAAATGAAATCATAGAACCTACGATAGATGAGAAACAGCCATATTCTATACCGGTACCGTGTGTAGCTGTGGCAATTACACCAGCCAGACTTTGATCAGAGATACTTCCGATAGATGATAAGGCGAGATTCCACTTTTTCAAAACCAAATGAAGCTCCTTTAGCCGGATGCCTGCCTCAACCGTTACTCTGTGGTTTTCAAGATCAACCTAAAAAAGAGAGTCAAGATTTTTTTTTCAAAAATAAATATTCTCGAAAGTTATTGATAGACATTATATTTGAGCGAGAAAGCAGTGTAAAATGTGATAAATACTGATGCATACCTCCATAACTCGGTTCATTTTGTCCATGTTTAACATGATTCCATCGGTACAGGCCAAATCTGATGGGGAATGGCCTGACCCAATTGGCTTTACTGAAAGTCCACGCTTTCTTGCAAAATTTATAATCTAATTAAGTAGAAATAGATTGTTTATTTTGGTTTGACTGGTTGTTACCGGTGCCGTGGCTCTTTTTAATCTCCCCCTGTTTAATATGGCTATAGAGACAAGTATGCCACTAATATTCAGATAAATGTATGATATTCAACGGTAACATACCTCGATAACCTCATTTTCAGTGGTAGGTGCCAGATACAAAAATGGTTCGCAATCAAAGGTTCTGGACCAATTTGTAAATTTATGTTTGGACTTTGGGTCGTGACACAATGTTGAATTCAGCAGAGTCTTTTCTTCTTTTGTTAGATTCTTTAACCCTCGTATCATTTTATTAGACTTATTTCTTGGAAACACCAATGTAAAGCTGATAAAAGAACAGTTTTTTCCTTCTTTGAGTACAATATGTTGTTGTATTTGAAAGTTCAAATTCCAAAAGTAAATGAGAGGTGGACAAGACGTTTTAGTGATTTTCAACACTCCGAAATTTTTTCGCATCTATTCTTGCAACTTGTCAATTTAGTTGGTCATAAACGGTTCCGAAATTTAGCAAGCGCTTCTTTTTTCCATTATTGGGCTCGCTTTTTGTTACAAATTTGAAGAACGATTCCGAATTCATACAAATTGCAAAAACCAGGGGGTGAAATGGGGGAAATAGAATCCAACTTAGCAGAAACAAGCAGTTTCTGTAGAAAAAAAAAAGATGTGGGTAGTGGGTGAAGATTATCATAAGAATAGTGAGGAATAGAGTTCGTTAGACCTAGCCCGTTTAAATGCCTGGGAAAACATGTGTTTAACCAGCCTCAATTTCTATAATAATGAAATACCACCTTTCTGTCTGTTGAAAATAACCACGTAGATTTGTACAGTCCTCCAATACACAACAAATATCTTCATTAGGTGCATTTATTCCCCCTTCCCCCTTGTTTGAGAGTATTTTTGTGTATATTTCGCACATGTTATGAACCAAACTTATTCAAATTCCTGAGCATTTAATAATCAAGCATGTCAACCTCCTCTCTCTTTCTCTCTCTCTTTGACCCTTTTCCTGATTGACACGAGCCACAAACAACAAGATTTAATTTGTAAGTATTATAAACATCAACTACTAGAGGCAAGTAAATAGAACATATAGGAGTGTTTATCTAGTGGCAAGTACTCCTTTCTGTCTTTTTCAGTTGTTTGTACCGATTTTTGACAGTTACTCACAAAAAGAGAGTGAGAAAAGAAGAAAAAACAAAAAAGTATAAAAGAAATAAAGAAAAGAGAAAAGAGAAAAAAGAGAAAAGAGAAAAAAGATAGGTGGAAATCGAGGATATTGCTCAACACAAATAATCACTTAGATAGATACTCTTTTCAAAAAAACAAAAGTGCACAAGCAAGATAATGGCCGTAAAAGCGAAGAGTAAAAAAGTGTAATAGCAACTTTATAATTATAATAGGGTATGCTCAATATGTGAAGCAACCGCATCCGCAGAATTGGGAAGGACTTTGTATTTCTGTTTAAGATCTAAAATCCCAACGAATTGCTTTGGGCAGATAGCGCTGAATTCAAACTTTGGTTCGCAGCCATCAAGGGATTCTTCAATAGCCTCTACAAACTTTGCAGGATGAGCGGTAGATAAACAAACCGTAGTGAAGTCATCACCGCCCAACTCTTCGATGAGCTGAGCCCGAAGGGTATTGGCAACATTAACTCCGACAGCGGTATGAGGATCCATCAAATAGTTAACATGGCTAGATCCTTCAGGAGGAGAGTAATAGGCTCTAATGGTTTCGTAGGTTTTTTGGTTGTTTGTTGAACCAGATAGGAAATATTGTCTTGCAGCTTTGTGTGCATCACCTGAAACACGTGTTGTTCCATCAAGCTTTAGATCATCCATCCATTTAGCTACAATGCGACCTGCATCGTTGCCCTTCCCTTCCAGATCGTCGGCCTTAGATTCATGATCACGTGCCAAGTACCATAGAAACCGTTCAAAGTTAGATGAAACGAGGATATCCATGGCTGGTGATGGTGTTTCTTTAACACCGCCATCACCTTTCTCATAGGCGCCGCTTTTGAAAAATCTATCCAAAATGTCATTTGAGTTTGTTGCTATCACAAGTTTGGCAATTGGAAGACCCAGTCGTTGAGCGTAGTGACCAGCAAGAATATCGCCAAAGTTTCCGGTAGGTGTAACAAACACAATCTTTGGCTGAGCTTTTCCAGCACGCACAAGAGAAAAGTATGAATGGAAATAGTATACTATCTGTGCCAAGATTCTCGCCCAATTTATAGAGTTGATTGCTCCTAGCGAATACTTTTGATTGAACTCTTTACGTCCGAAGAGTAGTTTAACAATATCTTGACAATCATCAAATGTTCCCTCTATAGCAATATTGTGGATATTCTCCTCATCTACAGTTGTCATTTGGGCCTTTTGAATAGTCGAAACTCTGTTGTTTGGATGCATTATAAACAGCGAGACATTTTCTTTGCCCATAAGCCCATATATGGCCGCTCCACCTGTATCTCCACTGGTTGCTCCAACAACAGTGATTCTGTTTACTGGGCTGCTTTCGTCCTTGTGCATAGAATTTCTTCTTTTTAAGAAATACTCAAAGAGATTGCCCAAAAACTGCAGTGCAACGTCCTTGAATGCGAATGTAGGACCATGGAAAAGTTCCAGTATCCACGTATCCGCCTGACTATCTATTTGGACCATTGGTGTGACATCTTTGTTGGTAAAGGTCGAATAGGATTTTTCGATAATTTCTCGCAGACTTTCATCTGGGATTTCTGCTTGGTCTATAAACAATCTCAATATTGCAAATGATAATTGCTGGAAGGTGTAGTTTTCCCACTTATTACGCCAGTCTTCTGGTAGAGTTGGGATTCCTTCGGGGATAAACAGGCCTCCATCAGATGCCAAACCTGTCATAACCACATCTTCAAACGAAAAGCCTGTATCCTTTCCTCTTGTTGATCGATATTTCATGTTTTTAATCTCTGTGAGTTTTTCTTTCCTTACTCCTTTGTTAGCCTTTTACCTTACTACTCGGTGTGTTTTTGTCTGTTAATTATTTTAAAACTAGCTTTACTCAAGTCTGTCAGCGTTTACCTTTATCGAAATTTGAAAGCAGAGTTGTGGTTTTTTTTCCTTGATGGTTTAATGATTTTTTTACCCATTTTACTAGCAAATAGTTTTTGGCAGAATTCATGAAGTTTTCTAATTTTTCTCCGAAAAATCGCCAATGATAACAATTACTCGTTTTTTTTTGGATCAACTTTGTGGAAAACGTTTATCTCTTTATGACACACTAACCACTGAGCCAATGGTAAACAATGTGGAGGTATTACACTAAAATTTGCCTTGGGGGGAGGAGGAGGAGAGTTAGCTGTATAACAAGGATCTGTATGTGCACACATTTTCCCAAAAATGTACATATACTTTTGCCACAGAACACTGAAATCCTGTCTAAGTTTAGGGGCCTTAGCACACTTTATCGAGTGTGTAGATTTAGGGATCCAAAGAGTGATTTTGCGACTATCGCAGATATAATTTATAATTACCCGCTCTGGCACGTTTTATTCTACCATTACAAGTCCTTTTCAGTAAATTGATGTTTTGATGTGGTTATTCCTTTACCGCCCCTCTTGTGGTAAAACAAAGCTTATGTGGTGGGGTTTTTTTTTGCAATTTCTGTTTTTACATTATTGCTACCTATGCTCATCATAAACTTTATTTCAAAAAAGTTTGAAACTGTGCCAATCTACTATCTGTTGAAAAAATGAGCAAAAATAAGAGCAGGTTAGTTTCAAAAGTACGCTTTAAAAGCGGAAAACTGGTATGGAATTTCAAGCTGGGTTCCAGGAACACCAATACGGTTGGTACTATCTTGAAGATTAAATAAGATATGTATCTAGCAAGATCATGACAAAAACATACCATCATAACACCTTTGGATACCATATGGGTCTTAGATACTTAATCATTATCATTAATGATGATTATATTTTGTAGTGACTTTCTTTATTACAGTTCGAAAGTATTCACCGTAGTTACATTAGCCGTTTTGAGTGTACATGCAATCGTTTTATGAAACCATACACAGTCAGCCAGATAGCTATAATGCAAATATCCAGTAATGGAATGTATATTTCTTCAGGAGTAAAACACTGCGAATAAAGCACCGTTTTGATTTGAAATCTGTGTACTAAATACTCATTTATTTTATTTTTTCTTCCACGCAACATCGATGAAAAGATCGTTGAAGCCATTATCATTAGTCTATACTACTTTTACTCTAGTTACAAATCTTTGATTAATATGTGTCTTAATACTTGCAATTATTTAATCGAAATTTTCGCAAGCACAAGATACAAAAACACATAAATAGTAAGAGTACAACATCCGATTTGATGCTTTTTGTTTGTCTAAACGTAAAGTCTGGAATTTGGGAGTCTGGTCTCTGCCTTTTGCCACCACATCATTCACTTTTTGGTACAATTGCTTTTGATATACATTTCCGAGTTTTTCGCCTATCCCTCAAAGCTGAAAATGGAGTGATTTGTGTGTTTACATAAGGCCAGCCAGTATTTATTTTTTGAAAAAATAACCCAAACTCTTCTGAAAATTTTTTTTTAGGCAGCTACTACCAGATAGGCTTGCAAACCAAAAAACTATTAGTCTTAGCCCTTCTGCCTTCGAGCTCCAACAGTATAAATCAATATAGTCTTTTTTTTCATCTAATCTACTACTCCAGTCCAGAATCCATATCATTCTAATGTTATCTGAGGCTTGCAAAAAAAGTAAAAATTTTTTCCAGCAAATAGTGCACTATTTTCAGAATTTTGTCCGCCTATCAAAGGACGCATGACCCGGGAAATTAAATAGCAACTAAAAAAAAAGGGCTAAACTACCACACAAACTCGTTTTCTGACTACAAGGCTCTTTTTTTTTTCGCTATTAGCTTTATTTCTACGAATAGCTCTGGCTTGTCGCTGAAATAGCTAAAGTTATATATCCATACAACTGATAGATCTTTTATGACTTTGTAAAGTCACACTAGCGCGCACACTTTGTTTTGATTCGCAACCTATTGACAGGAAAGCATTTGCAGCAATGGCCTCGAATTCAATCAAGATTTTAAGTGGAAATTCCCACCCAGAATTATCCAAATTAATTGTAAAGTAAGACAGAAAAAAATGAACTATCTGATCATATATTTATTATATATTGTATATGCTGTGAATATACTCAGTTCAGCCTTTTCAATGGTTGTACTAATAAAAAAAACAACATGAACAATGCAAATAGACGACTGGGGCTTGAGCTTTCAAAGGTTACAGTTACAAAATACTCGAACCACGAAACAGCTGTGGTGATTGGTGAATCGGTTCGTGACGAGGATGTATACATTATTCAATCAGGTTGCGATGAGATAAACGACAATCTCATGGAGCTTCTAATTATGATAAACGCATGTAAAACGGCCTCTGCAAGAAACATTTGTGCTGTTATTCCATGCTTCCCATATGCTAGACAAGACAAAAAGGATAAATCCCGTGCTCCAATTACTGCCAAGCTTGTTGCAAACATGTTGACAGTTGCAGGTGCTGACCACGTAATTACAATGGATTTGCACGCGAGTCAAATCCAAGGGTTCTTTGATAGACCAGTCGACAATCTGTATGGAGAACCATCCGTATTAAAATACATTATGGAGAACATTCCAGACTATAAAAACGCAGTAATTGTATCCCCTGATGCAGGAGGAGCAAAGAGGTAAGATTATCTTTCTTTAAAGCTGTTTGATATTTTTTATTTCAACTCCACCACATATTGTTGAAATCATGATATAAGAACAAGAAAAAAAACGATGTGTATGTGTAGAGCAACATCCATAGCTGACAGATTGGACCTCGACTTTGCGTTGATTCACAAGGAAAGAAAGAAGGCAAATGAAGTTTCTAGAATGGTTTTGGTTGGAGATGTCAAAAACAAAATCGCCATCCTGGTAGATGATATGGCCGACACTTGCGGAACTTTGGGACTTGCCGCGAAGACCTTGATGGACAACCATGCTTCAAAGGTGTATGCTATTGTGATCCACGGTGTATTGTCAGGAAAGGCCATTGATGTCATCAACAATAGTGTGTTGACAAAAGTTGTTGTGACAAATACCATTCCACATGAGCATAAAAAGAAGCTGTGTAATAAATTAGATACTATTGACGTTTCACCTGTGTTTGCTGAAGCCATCAGAAGGACACACAACGGAGAATCTGTTTCATACTTGTTTAAGCATGTCATTTAAATCTGCTAGGATCACGATTCCATTAACCCGCTATCTTGTCAACGCATGGATTTGTTTTCATTGTTTGTTTTCATTATCCGAACGTTTTGTGGATTATCTATTATTATTTAAGGGAGAGGGATTTTTAAACGTTCTACAATTTGCGCTCTTTTATTTAAAAAAATAAAAACAACCCCTAACTAAGGGGATAATGTAAATGCTATTTTCTTGCCTTTTTCTTACCCTTCTCTCGCACCTAATTTGTTTTTTCTATCGGCTCTATTTCAGCAGATGCTCATGAAAAAATCTAAAGAAAAAGGGCCCGAGAGACTCCAGCTAACCATTAGTGGTGTTGTTAGAGCATTCATTTTTTAGTCCGAGTAAATACTAATGCTAAATGGTGGGAATTTTTTTTTTAGCTGAATGAGATGAGGGTAATCGAATTTGATTTTACTGAACAAGTTTTTAATGTTTCATATAACTTCAAATAATGGGATATCCAAGGTTAAAATGGTCGAATGGCAGGCATTGAAGAATAATAAAACCAAGAAATGAAAAGTAAAGCAGGTCAGAAAAAAGAACAAGAAAAGGGTGAAGGACCCAACAAGGATCTAAAACCATGTGGTTTTTGCAACGAGAGAAATGCAAAATACACATGTCCCAGGTGCGAAAAGGGCTACTGTTCCGTGGAATGCTACAAGGGAAAGAACCATTCGGGTTGTAGTGAGGGCTTCTATAAACAACAGATCGTTTCGACACTCTCAGAAAATGGTCCTACTGAAGATGAAAAAAAGAAAATCTCGAAAATAATCAATCAACACTATCAAGAAATGATTGATAGCAACGATGCCGAGTATTACGATTTTGTTGAAAAAATTAGCAGAATAGATCTGAATAATGCAAGTTTTGAAGAAATATGGGAGAGCTTGGATGAACCAAGTAAGCTAGAATTTCAACAACTCTTTGGAAGCAGCTATTCTAATACTCAAGAAGGAAAGGACATAATCGAGCAAGCTATTCAACAACATCTCCCTTGGTGGGAAAATCCTCAGAAACCATCAGTTGTGCTCACAGAGGATCGTGAAAATGATACAACGACGCTAGATAAACAAGTTGACCTTTTGGAAACGTATCAGAATAAAAAAGAATATTTACAGTCTCCGGCAGCCTACAGAGACGTAAAACTGTTATCCCAAATATCAAACAAGAAAGCACATCCATCTGTATTCAACCAGCTAATGGGTGTTATGTAAGTATATTTTTTTCTTTGTGATGTAGATTGTTTGTTTGAGAGCATGTATGGTAGTATTATTTGCTCGATTATGTCAAGAATAACACCATCAATCTTGGATCTGAGTTTTTTCATTAAATTGCTCTGTATTCCAAAGTACAATAATAACAGCGCTAGAAAAACCAAATAGATTGGGATATGTATATGTATATCGGGTATTTCAAGGAGAGTTTATACTGTTTACTGAGGATGCCACGAAGCTACTCTTTGCCACAGTACCGCACCTGGAGCTGAAAAAGGCACCAGTGTTCCGAACAATCGAAGAGCCAATATACCTAGGACTTGGTTTTATTGAAAAGGTTAGTTCATTTGTAATTATATTATACTATAACGCGCTAATAAAATTTAATTTGTCATTCTTTTGACAAAAACATGTGCCCCCTTGTTTAGTTTCAAAAAAAGGAGATATATATAAACTAGACTAATTTCAAAATTCTTTTTGTAGATACAACCGACTAGTTTTGGCTTTGCCGAAAAAATACTGTGCTTATCTGATATTGAAGCCATACTTTCCAAAAGGGATGGTCCTTTATGCGCCATCTCTGACTTATTTAGGTTCACCAGCCATATAATCACATCCTGTGAAAATAAGCTCAATGACACTTCCGAGCGTAATGCGAAAACCATACTCCAAACAATCAAGAAATCCACTAGAGCATCAAACAGACTGTACTACTATCTATCACTCCTAAATACAATGCTAAACGAAGACACTTTGAAAGACACAAATTCCAACCATCCCTTAAGTGAATTGGAATTCCATCTGAATTACATTACCATGCTAAAAAAACGGTTTGAAGTTGAGAGGGCAAGTATCACATCACCCCAAGATAAGAAAGAAAGCCAAGCTGATAATATTTTCAAGGTTGTTGGTGATGAATCTACAGAAAAGACATGTGCACATCCAAGAATAGTTGAACTTAACTAGCCATCTCCTCCATTCCTTTTATCAGGAATAGAAGGGTATTGTGATATTTCCTTTTTGAGGAAAAACAATAGGAGTGATTAGAGTTATCTTTCTGTACTTGCAACATACTCCACAACCATTTTCCCGCCCGTTTTTATGCAATACTTGTTGTTTATTTGTAAAGGTATAGAGACAAAGTATAGCTTTTATAAACATGTAAATATCTAATAAGTTAAGAGGGTACACTCATCACAATAAGTAAAATAAAAAAGTAACAGTAATAATCTGGCATATGTCATGGTTACCATCCACATAGCTCAGTTGGCGTTTATTTAAACCACTCCTTTGATCCATGACCATATCTAGTTGACTATTGAGAAAGAAATAAGTCAAGCCTTTTTTTATTCTAATTTTTGATAGCGATTAGCTATTGCTTGCAGCACCACTACCATTATTAGCTTGATTAGAAAGTGCTTTATATTGCCAAATAACCTTGGGTGGGGTTTCAGTAGGTACTCGAAGTTGCAGAGGAAACTTTGTGACATTTGATTTCAAGCAGGCATCGTGCAGCAAAGCTAAATCGGTATTTTCCAGTTCTTTGAGAGCCGCAACCATAGCATTGAATTTACCCTCTCTCTCTTCTCTCCGTGCTTTACTCTGCTCCTTTTTCAAGATGATTCTCGCCCGTTCAATGGTAAAATGACGATCCAAATCTGCTTCGCTCATTTCTGGAAGAGTGCTTGGAGCTTGGTCAAACAAAAGTCTCTTAATTTGCTCGTGTCTTGAATCCAATGTTACTTTGTTATAATCCTTTCCACCACCGCCACTGCTACCACCGCTACTACCGCCAGCTTTTCTAATTGCGGTTGTATGCAATAACCTGCTCACTGCAATTGCTTGTGATTTTATTCTCAAATTCATTTTATTCTTTACACGTGGTTTTCGTTTTGACCTCTTGATAAAATATCCAAGTATTCGTTGTTATAACACTATCTACAGCTTTCTCTCGAAGCGTATGAATCTGTCACCTTCTTTTCTCTTGAGTAAGTTTGATTTGGATTTAATGAATTGAAATAATCAAAAAAAATCTGGTCTATCAATAAGCAACTGATGGATTATTTTTTTTTGGCTTCTGATTAATTTTTTTCGGGCAAATCGATATAACTATCAATATATACTGGAAGAAAATAAAAAAATTGGAATAAAGCGAAAACTGTAATTGTATTCTGCTGATTGTTTTCTAATACATATGGGTTTTCACATCCCGAATACCACATGGGTATCTGGAGCGTTCATCTCTAGCAATTACAGATATTGGGGTATGGTTGGGCCGGTTTATATAACGAAACCACATATCGATACCCCCATAACAATTAAGGAGAGATAATTAGTCTTGATATTTGCGATTTTGGGGTAGGAGAAGATGGATTAAACTGTCTACTGCTATGCTTGGTACTGTGACCGAACAGAAACAATATATTTAATCGCATACTTCATTCTCTGTATACGTAGCTGATGTCACACACTATGTATCTTTACAACATTTAACTAATATAAAAGCCATGTTCCAATTTACTGATTGCTTTAACTTTTCACCACTAAAAACGCAAATGTACAAACTAAAAAAAATTTTTTTCCCCAAAAAGTTGGCGTATATTTGTGCTTTTTTGTCCAAAAAAAAAAGGTAGCTTTAACACACAATTTTTCTTTTCGCTGCCCAATAGCTACGTTTAAATGTTCTAGGTCTGTTTCGAACTCAACGATCAACCTCTAAGGTCTAAGGAGTAGAAAAATTGAAATAATTTTCTTTGCCAAAATAGCTAACAAAAATACATAAATATAGCAGCCAACTTGAAAAGATTTTAGAAACGATTTCAGAAACGCTTTGATAACATAACAGTTTAAACGACGAGACTCGATCCAAGATTGGCGAGGCGAATATACAAAAAATAAAGCTGAATACCTTTAGCGATACTCTGAGGCAAAATGTAGGTTCGAATTTGCAGTTACAGCATTTTTAAAGAAAAGATCTGTAAGAATTCTTAAATTGTATTTAAAACCATTGATTTTAAATAGGGGTAAATATTGTCAATTGGTAATGGGACCAGCGGGTAGTGGAAAAGTAAGCCTCATCTAAAAAGATTAAATTTTATATTCACAGCTTATTTATGCTCAAAAGTCACAAGTGAAAGTTAGGCTGGGCAATAACAGTATCTTTTTATAATTCGATAGTCCACGTACTGCGCAACAATAATGAATCACTATACAAACATAAAAAGAAGTGTACATTTGGTGAATTTGGATCCAGCGGCTGAAAAATTTGAGTATACCCCTAGCATTGGTAGGTCTATTTGACAAAAGTGTTATAAAATATCGCAAAAAGCTTTATCCATTTATTATACTATCAATCTAAAAGCTCTGGTATTGAACAACGACAATAACTTGCAGATATTAGAGATTTGATCACACTGGAGGATGTTATGGATGAATTAGACTATGGCCCAAACGGGGGTTTAATGTATTGTTTCGAGTAAGAGAATAACCATTTACATTCTAAGAACCTTAATCTATGTGATTATAACAAGTAAAAATACTAATATTAATATCCATAAGGATTACCTTATAAAAGTCATAAACCAGCTAAAAGAAAATTTTTTAAAAAAAAAACCATTAATACAACCAAAAATAGATACTTGTTGGAAAACATTGACTGGTTATCGGAGCAATTGGGAGACTACTCAGATGACTACCTAATAATCGACTGTCCTGGGCAAATAGAGTTGTACACGCATAGCCGAGTGATGAAGCAGATATGCTACATACTGACATCTTCATATGACTACAGAATAGTCGGTGTTTATTGCTTGGAGAGCCAATTTATGGAAGATATAGGCAAGTATTTTGCTGGAGTAACAAGCTCAATGGCAACAATGTGTAATATAGAGATCCCATTCATCAACGTAATGACAAAAATGGATCTGGTGGAAAATAAGGGAGAAGTCGAAAAATACATGGATCCTGATAGCCAGCTATTGATGGAAGAGAGCAGCAAAGTAATGAGCAGCAAATTTATGGAGCTAAATAAGGCACTGGTACGAGTAATTGATGATAACAGTATAGTCAGTTTTATTCCGCTGAATATACGAGATGAAGACAGCATAGGCTATGTAGTGAGTCATGCAGACAATGCAATCCAGTATGGAGAAGACGAGGAGCCAAAAGAACCCCAGGAACTAGAAGAGACTGAGGAGTATGAGGAATACGAAGAATATGAACAAGACTAACGCTGGTATATTCTAACAGCGTCGATGCGGCTATTAAACAGATCTACCAATGTGTAGATATCTGTGTTCAGCTCGAACGCTATTTCGTCGAGGTGGTGAGAACCATCCAGAAGAGCGAGTAGTTTTTTGTCCCAGGTGTTTTTTACAGCATTCTCGTTTATTAGAACTGGATACTGTCTTACCTGCCGCACAAATTGATTTACTACCCCAAAATTAATAAATTTCCTTATATCTATCTGGTTATCCCAGTCGACTTGTTGCCTTAGTCCTAACATCCAATACAAGATTTCGGTATCTGGCCTTAGTGTGCTGTATAATCGGACCACAAAGGGCATTGACGGTTTGTCAGCGCAATTCGAGTGTGTAATTGTTGTAAGGCATTGAGCTTGCAGTACATCATTGTTAATAAGATCATACAGTTTAGGTGTTACCACATATCGGTTACAAAATTGAAAGATTTCTGTAAGCTTAATACAGCCATCTCTTTGCAAATGCTGTAGAATTTTCACTACTTTTTGAATTGGAACATCTGATAATTGTGCTATCCTCTTGACGTGGTTTACATTATTAATAAATTTCAACACTCGATCCATACTCAAGTCTTGTCTGGCTTGTTCTTCACCCAAGAAATCTTTAACAACTAATATTGGCACGTCATAGCTGTTTATCTTTTCTGCAATAATGTTTGGCCTAGGAAACAATTTGAAATTGAACTCCAAGCTCTGGTTTTGTGCCACTTCAATGTAAAGCTGGCTCTCTCCAAACATGTTCAGATCTTCCATAAGCTTTTCTGTGATCATTACCAGACTTTTCAAGTGTTTTTTGTTCCGTATGAATCCAGAATTAATCTCTAGCTCTTTAAATAGCTGTCCAACTTTTCTTACCACTGTATCGTACACATTTAGCTTTGCAAATCCTTCAAACACAAAACACAAATTGAACAACAAAGTGTTTCTTTCATATATTCCCATTCCCGATACCCCAACCGGGTATCCCATCACATAGTGGTCGTTCGACCTAATTTTTATTAGCTTTTGGTATAATACCTGATTGGGCAAAAGTAGCTGTGTGATTGATTTGAAATCTATGAGCAGCTTTTCTCTGCTGTTGTTTCGCAAATCTTCCACTATTTCCGGTGTCTTCTCCTTTGGAACTACATATTCGATCATTGGACCTATACTCGGATCGAATTTTGCTAAGAATATCGCTAATATCTGTGGTATTTCGTTATTGTTCATTTTCTTCCTTGTTTTGTTCTTTTCTCCTTTGGCCAGTTGCTGGCTTTTCTACTTATGGACAATATTTTTATACTTTTCCCGCTATACTAAATTAAGTAAAGTTTATCATTACCAGCTGTCACTTGCTTTGTCCTCTGAAAAGTAAATGAAGATAAATATTACAAGGCTCCAACGTTTATTATTATTTCAAATTGTGTTCAATAGTTTATTTTGTCATATATACAAAAAAAAATAAGTATCCTAATTTGACCAGTTGCCAAAGACCGATTTATATCCAGCAGTTTTTGTCCCCCGAAATTTGCTGATCATGAGTAAAATCGCTGGAAAAGCTATATTTACTAAACTGGGGATAAATCTTTTTATCTTTAATTGAATTAATCGAGCTCTGATAAACTTGGATTTTCGCCCAGACTTTGTCAGTATATTTACACCATATTTTAATCCCTTTATTTTTTATAATCATCCCTAAAGGGGTCAAATCTCACTAAAAAAAGTACAACATAACTCTTTAAAAGAAACATTATTACCAAAATGGAGGAGGACAACAATCAGAGCTTCAACATATTTACCGATATTTCCAACTGTCTAAAGGAATTAAAAACCCCACGGGTCACTTTTGAGCCTCTATATAAGCCGGTAGTCAACGATTTGCCAATAATCTACGTTTATCCACCGACAGCAGGCTCTAGCAGATGGTTCGATGTTGCAAGCTTCTTCTTTGTGGTATGCATATCTATATTTTTACATATTTACTTTTATCTCTTTCCAACATAAAGGAGGCGGGGAGGAAATTGAAATCCTTGTATTGGATTTAGTTTGAACTTTATTGTATGTGATTAGAATATAGTTAAGGAAAGAGATCTGAAATATGAGATCCGCTATACCGTGGATTCCGAAGCTTCCCCTGATGGTATTATCTCTTGTTTTATTATAGAATTTAAATCACAATGACCTAAATAATCATTTTCACCACTATTATTACGTCCTACATACAATAGCTTTAAGGGTATACTATGAATACCCCTTCATATCAAACTAATTTTATTGTGTTAAACGTTTTTAATAGGCAAGCTTCCATACATCATGCTACAGGATACTACCTGTCTTACTACAGAAGCTGCTCTAGCACGATTAGTTGAAGAGTGTGATAAGCTATCTGACTCGACTGGTGAAGAGAAGAGCCCTTCTGTAGAAGCTTTTATTCATCTTATTAAAACAACACTGACACCTGCAATCCAACTATGCATATGGTCACAAAAGGAATTTGTAAGAGAGATTGTGCAGACGTTTTCCGCTCACAATGGATGTACCAAGGTGATTAATACCATTATCACGAGCAAACTCATAAACGAGGCCAGCAAAGAAGCTCTGCAGTATCTAGCAGATGCAAAGAAAATACAAGGATTTGGTGGACAACAGTTCAAACTTAACCACTGCTACTATTACTATTGTTCAGAGGATTTACTACCAGAATATAAAAAAATCGCAACAGATACAATAAATATCCTAAATACAAGTATTTCTAAATCTAGCAACGAAAAACCACAATCGATTCTTAAAGTGTTGTTAGATACAAATGTTAGCATGTTTAACCAGATGTTTAACTAAATAAAAATATTAATAACGTATCTCTACAAGGGATGTACGACATTTCGGTCACAATTATGCATTGGTTACTCTAATTTCCAGGAACTTTGTTTACAAATCAGACTTTCGGAGCACCATAAGCTTCTGGAAGTCTTTCAATGGTATACCGGTGCTTATTAACATACATAATAGGAATACCAGGAATCTTTCTGATTCTTTGTTTCAGTCCCTTATCGCATGTTGCCACTATATAGCAGCGACTTTGTAGGCACCTTTCAACAATACAGTCATCAGCATATGTTCCCTTGTGTGAGCATTTCATTCGCTCAAATCTTGGATCCTTAGCTATTCTTAATGCTATTCTATACTTTTGCCCCAACTTCTCCAATTCAGCAAGCACACAATCTGTAATTATTGGTGTACATTCCGCGTATAGACAGTCCATCATCCCTTGTATTGGTTCGATTTTGTGCTGGATAGAAAAGTTTATAAAATTGGTATCTACTAGTACACTGTATGGTGGACCTAACGACTTGTTGTATTGGAAGAACATGCCTACATGTTCTTTAGGTATATTTCTAACCTTTGAGGCCTTTTCCTTTTTGATTTTCTCCTCGGTTTTTTGTTTGTTTTTTTTCCTATTTTTACATCACAATTTGTCAGCCAAAGTCAAAAAACGTATCATGATAATACAAAGAAAACAATTAAGCTACTCTACATTTTTTTGACATTTTAGACAAAGA
>LSSK01000110.1:43037-74770 GCA_001969505.1 Zancudomyces culisetae | reverse complement strand
AGGAAAAAATGATCTTAGCATAGAATGACGACTTGTTGAGTCCACCACAAATGCATCGGGTACCTGCTATAAACACCCACCATGCATAATATCCTCACCTAGTTTCACCACATTAGCTAATTTATTAAAAGTTCTACACAAAAAATAAAATCTAACAGCGACTCAGTGATGTTCATAGTTAAGTTAAAAAATAGCGGTGGATGTAAAACTTTTTTTTGAGAAATAGTTTTGGGTGATAGTACTAAAACAAGAGACTGTTGAATCCAACGACAAGTACTAAACATATTTAGTTGTCAGTTTTGTGATGCCCTACGATTCTTTACGAGCTAAAGTTTCCTTTCTTCTAAAATCACAGCTATGCGTCAATATCCACATTTAGAACACCAGCGTTTTCGAGCTTGCTATCAGCAGTACCTCTAATTAGTGAATGTTGAATAGATACGTGTTAGTAATTTTTGTCCAAGAAAACACAGCTTGCTATTATACCGTTCTATAGAGACAATACTGAAAAGTCCAACTATAAAATATTCCAAAAATTCTTACCTTTTGATTGTATTAGTATGATTAAGAACAGATGTGCGCAAACCCTTGAAGTATTTATCGTATTGAATCAGTGTAGTATTGTACGGCTTTAGCCTATATGGTGAACCTACGAATACAAGTTTACATTATACTTGTTTGGTTTTTTTTTTAAAGTAATAAAAGTTGTCAATGGTTAGCGGATACCATCGCGAGTTATTCTTATTTCAAATTTGTAAGATGAGTGTTGTTGCAATTACCCAAAATACCGGAAACAATAGGGATCGTAGAATCTATATAAACGGCATCATAAATTGGCTTTGAAGGTGGTGCATCCGGAGATCCCGTATTTCCAATCAGTTGGATAAGTGGAATATTCCTTCCGTTCATAAACATGATATTCTATATGATTGAATGCATGTATATATATCACTTTGAGATTAAAAGGTAAACCTGGGGTCGTGATAAATAAAATAATAACAAAAATCAAGTGATTGATGGCCTCGTTTTACATAAGAGCTACAGTTACACTTACCTGCAATACCATTTGGCGTGATACATCGCAAGTTCTGAGAGATGAACCATCATAATGATCGGATTTCTTATATCGGTAAAACCCAACAGTGTAAAACCCAGCTGCTTCGAACTCGGTCCTTGCTTCGTTTTCAGATTTCGGGCTTTGGTCATTCTACATGTCAATCGGTACAAATTAAGTAAAGTTGAAACAATTTAACTCGAAGAAAGGTAGAGATGCCTTACATCGTCTTCCGATTCATCCATTTCACCTGGATATGCCAGAGTAACATACAATATTTTTTCTAAAGGGTCATAGCACCCTCCAAGGAAACCCTGTACACAGTCACCGTATGTGCTTGCATGAAACGCTACAAAATCCTATCAGATATATATGACTTCATGCTATAATTTGCCATTTTTAGCAGAAAGTAGTGGTGGATAATATAAACCAGGTTGATGAAGCGAATGTACCACAGCCGCACATACTCCTTGCAAATATAAACTTATAGCTACTCACCATTACAGCGGAATCTATATACAATGAAAATTTACGAGGGTTTTCTTCTTCAAAATCCTTTACCATCACGTGGTACTTGTCTATACAAACATCAGATAGTAAAGCGAATATAATCATATGATAAAAATAGTTGACCCTTTTTAAGAGTAAAAGATCAACAACAACGGTAAAAATCACAATGTATGAGTTATTCTGATATAGCATACTACAAATACCAACAGGAAAAAAAAGCTCTCGCCATTCTGTATTACCTTTTTTCTCAACGATTATATCAGGTACTCCGGGCGACGAGTCAACAGATGACCGCGACGGCGGCGACAATGGTGCTGGCCTACTGTCTCGCTCCTTCTTGAAGTCACTACTCAATCTAAAACAAGCCCAAGCTTGCCTATCCTCGCCAGGTTTCTTGAATCCAATATGTTTTTTACACATACAATAGATGGCACAGTAACAATTGGGGTGTGCAATGCAAACATTTTTTTCCTTTTTCCTACATTTAACGTTTTATGGATAAGTTATTCAACTATATTAGATAGACCATGTGCTTTGGAACTCGGTGCCTTTAATAGTTAAACTTACTTGAGCTTCTCAGATATGGGCATACCATTATTTTTCTTTGCTGTAGAATCTCTTAATCGGGTGCTGCGTCTGCTCGATGTAGTAGCTGAATCTGCCGCTGAGTACCTCGGTTCTTCAGGCGTGGTGGTGCCACTCTCTTCAAGCCTGGCTTTTTTAGTAGTCCGCTCCATAGCAGGCGGCTGCTTATTAGATGACGAGGGAAAATATCTCTTTGGGTACACTCCTTTGTTTATGGCTTCAATCTTTTCCAGCCAAGTGTGTACTCTGCCTATTGCATTTACATCTCCACACCCCACAAGCCCAAGTCTTGACGAAATCTTTGTTAGATACTCTGGCTTTGTCTCCTCCCATCGCATCAATATAAAGTTTCTGATTTTGAAATATCTATCTGCTGTCTTGTTTAGCTTGTTTGTAAAGAATTCCTTGTGTACTGATTTCTCATGATCTGAAATTAACTCCGGGTCCAATACGTACTATTTAGTATATATGAAAACATGATAATTTAACTACAAAATCTGACTAATTACAATCAATGTTGCAAATATCATACCTTTCTATTTCCTTCGACATAATGATGAACACTTAATGTATGCTTTTTTCCCCCCTCACTCGACTTTTCTTGCTTGGGTTGTACTATATTCGGTAAAGTATTCGCGCTTTCATCCATGTTGGGAGCTCCTGTCTTATCATTACCTTTGTTTCTTGTAATTAACCGCAGTCTCCTGGGCGATGCCGAGTGAGAGTCATCTAATCGACCTTGAATATTTTCCTTTTCGCCATTCGTTTCCACCATAGCCACTTGGATTCCTCCTGCAACCATTTTATTACTCTCAACCTCCGTTGTGCTTCCACTAACCCCTACTCCCTCACTACTACCACTGCTCATTTCAGTGATATCCTTCACACCCACCTTGGATACACCTTTTTCTTCGTTCGCATCTTCCTTTTCCCCACCTTTTAGTGGGCTAGCATTATTTCTCTCACTATCCTCAAAACTATTACTTGTTTTATCTATTATTCTGTCTTTTAATGTCATTTTTGTCGTTGACTTTGACTTTTTTATGTCTTCAAGATACGGAAACCGCTCTGGTGTATTAGGAACCGTTTTTTCAGCTCTCAATTCTCCCTTCTCTACACACGTATGTTGTTCGATATTTTGTGTGCTTTTCTGCTTAATATCACAGTCCATATTCGCGCAATCTCCTGATACAATTCCTTCTTTTTTTTCACCGTTCATCTCCATGGACGTGTTATCGTGTTTTTTTCTGTTTTCTTGCCCTTGGTTCTTTTTCTTTGCGCTATTATCCAAAGTATCTGATACGTTATTCTCAGCTATATTGAGCCTAAGTTTTAGTCTACCTACTCCCTTAAACATTACAATCCGGAGTGCAAGATAGTGGTAAATGTAGTATTGATGGTTTTGATTAATGGGTATTTTCTGATATATACGCTGCTATTTTGTTTCTCCAGCTTCACCTGCACTTAATACGAGTATTAGTGGGAATATATGTTTCTCATAACCCTATTTTACAACAATTCTAGCACTAAGAACAATAGGCGATACCTTTTTCAGAATAATACCATTGGCTGTGTTTTGAATAATACTAATCTTTAAAGAACTGATACCAACATATAATGCTATTTTATCCGGTTTACACCTTTTATGTTATGTATATCTTTTGATATATCACTGATATTTTTTTTTTGCTAATTAAAGAACGTTCCACTTGATAAATACAAAATATTGTTCATGAAAAATTATTTCCTTTCTCCACCAAGCAAACCCCCTCCTTCCTTTCCGAAATAATGCCACCAACAACAATAAAAGTGGTACAGCATACGTATCAAGTCTGAGTGGGAAAATAATTCACGACTACTTTTTTTTTTTTGTAATTTTGGGCTGTTGTACCCTCACATGTAATTTCAATTATCTTTAATTGTGGTTAATTGTTGATTTTCTGAGCAGTTTCTCCTAAGATGGTTTAAAATAAGAAATTTTTTACTGCTAAAAATTTTTTTCCTGTTTTTCATTCCCGAAACTAAGAGAAAATGTGCTTAAAGCAACTTGGTAAGAAATTGGAGCTACTACAAATCAGTACACAAATTCTTAGAAAAATGTATTGACCAAAGTGTCTCATTTTGTGTTGTCATCCCCATAGATTTCCCAGAGATATATAGCTTTAGCTGTATCTATCTGGGTTATATGCTAATGTTGCTCTTGTACTCTCCTCTGGTGAAAAATTGAGCTATAGGAAGGTCGCAAATCGCATCTAGAAAGGTGGGTGTTACCTTCAGAAACGAGCAGTTTCAGTAAAGATCTCTGTCTGAATGTATCGGTAGCATCTATTGTTGACTATTTCTGACGCAGTATGCAACATAGGAGGGGGATGTAAAGAGTGTGTGAGTATATACATTCAATACCCCTCCCCTCCTCCTCTCACAGATACCACCCTCCTATTTTCATTATAACATTGTACTTATTGCTAAAGTTTTTGGGTTAAAGCATCCAGTTTTTTTTTGGTACAATAAATGAAATGGGCAAATATTAGTTGCTTATTCATAAAAACGAACTGCGGCCTACCAATTGAATACAGACACTAAACTAGTGTTTTAAAAAGTAGTTTGATAAGCGTAAATGCACTTGCAAAAGTAGCAATGTGATACTTCTAGTTTATCTTTGTTTACTGATGTTTTTGCGCACTGACATTGTCCATCAACCGCTCAAAAACAAGAATTGGATTGTTTTTAGATAGATGGTACATCGCCAAACTGTCATACAAAACCAAAAACGCTGTGCCAGTCTAGAAATAGAGATGCGGTTGTCCTTAATAAATGAAAAGTGCACAATATGCAAGCTTAAAAAGTGAAAAGCAAAACAGGAGTATGATGCAGGCCAGGATTGGACTGCAAATAACACTTGTTACAAACCCATTATTTTGGGTTAATAATGTCAGAGATTGTTTGTCAAAGTCAGGTTTTTGTTTTCCAAAACAGATAATAGTTTGACACTTCCCTTTTTCAACCCCTTTTTCCATATTTTAAACCACAAAGTTTCTAAATGTAAAGTTGAATCTGTAGGATCTCTCCAGTCAGATATCAAAACCAATGCAATTTTCACAATAAACAAAATAAATAGACCTACAGTTCCTTAGCAAAAAAGTAATTAGAATGCAAAGCAGATAAACTATTGGCCTGCTCCTAAATAACGTGAAAAAAAGGTAACATGCCATCAAACCTATTGAACCATATGTTACACTAGTACAGAAAAGTACCAACTGAGGGTATGGTGATTTGATGAATTTGATAGATTTGATAGTCAAGAACATATGTAACCCACTGATCAACCCTTCGTGGTTTAAAACACACTGTCACTGCTATCGATAGTAGCGATCTTGTTAAGCTAAACACACAAAAACAATCATATGGATAAAAATAAATTGTGTGAATGCTCCTTGTGTTGATGAGTTACAGCACAGTTAAAGCCATTGGTATCTTACGTTGTACTATATTTCTTAGTATAGGACTTAGAAGTAAACATATGCTGGTACTACATGATTCAAACTGGGCGCTATTTCTTTCAGGGCGCTAGGGAAGGAGGGGGGAGGGGGAGTTATGACACAGGAAGAAGAGGAAACGCAGGGTTACAAATGGTGATAAGAAAGGATAAAAGTGATAAGGGACTTGTGTAAACAGTACAGTTGAGCAACACTGATATTTGCGCAAAACGATAACGGTTATAACTATAATTACTGTTTACTTTTGAGAATCTAAGAACCAAAAAAATAAAATAAACCAAAACAAAACAAAATAAAATAAATCAAAGATGGTTTTTTGCTTATCATACAACCAACGAAAGGGAATAATGCGTTCAATCGGTCAAGTTAACAATAGGTATATCGGGAGTTAATTGGGTGTCATCGATTGTAGGAGCGCTATACCTAGCTTCTGCATCGACACGTCTTCTCCATGCAACATACCCGAGCCTCAAGTTTTCTTCAACTTCCCTTGGCCTTTCTATCCCAGCTATATCAGATATCCAGCTAGCAATATTTTCTGCAATGGTGTAATTAGATGATGCAAAGTCCCTGGTTATTAAACATGTCATTGTTGAGTGGTTGGGAAGGATATTGTACTTTTCTGTTATCATAAGATCGACGTAGTCAAGTGCAAGGTCATACCTCCTGAGTAAAACAAGATACTTGATCAAGCTATTGAATGTGGTAACGTTTGGTAATACCAGATGGCTCCTAGGGTTCATAACGCCTAGTTTGGCCAGGTGTTTGCTGTCATCTAAAGTATCCATGGAATTGAATATCTCTATAGCTTTATCTACGTTCCCGTTTAAAAGATACACCTTTATTAGTGAGGCGTAGATTTCCGCCCGCCCGCTATTGGAAAACTTTGAAAAATCAAGCTTGACTTCATTACTTTCTTCAAGGCTTATCCATGGATTCTCCTCGACATTCTTGGCATCACTGTTCCCATTGAAAAATTTACCAAATCCATTTTTCTTTGTAAATGCATCCCTTAGGGAGCTCAAATTTAGAATTCCATCCTCTTTCCTGTTAACTTCACCAATACTTATACCATTTACTGGGGATGGGCGCTGAGAGTTATCAAACAGCTTTTGTGCAACGTTTACGTTCCCTATTACACCATAAGCAAAAATCATATGCGCTACAACCCTCGGTGTTTTACTTATCCCCTTTGACTCCATTTCGTTCCAAATTTCAAACAGTCTTGCAATTCTCTTGCTAAAATCGTTGCTTTTAACGATTTTCCCGTCAAAAAATGAAATGCTGCCGGAAAGTGCCCTGTGTGCTAGAATGGATTCGTAAATAATGTAGCTAAATCTGTCAATGTGACCTCCATGATTCTTTATGCTGTTCCAAAAGTGATCTGCCTTTTCGTAAGCCCTAATCAAGGAGTAAAAGTACAGCATATGGCTTATAATTCTGGGCTCATATATACCTGTGAGGTGCTCCTTTTGCCGAGAAATCGTTTTTATTTCGCTTAAAGTTATTCCAAATATTTCATCGCCACTTTTGCCTCCACTGATACTGGTATTGCTATTTTTTTCAAATTTGTTAGATTTGATTCCGAAAACGCTATCCTTAAGTAGGGATTTTGTATAATTATCGCTAGTAAGGCTCTCCAAATCACTAATGTTCTGCAATATATATTCAAGCCTCTCCTCGTATTCAATATCGATTCTATGATTTCTCTCCTTCAATTTAGTGATATTCACTTTTAATAGCATCTCAACATGATCCTCTCTAGACAGTATAACCTTTGTACTTTGTGATCCATATCGCATTATTGTCAAGTAGGATTTCCAAGAAGTTTCCACATCATTAGATCTCAAATCGTTCTTCAGATTTTTTAGCAGTACATCGATTTCGTTCAGGGTGTTAACATTCCCTACTTTTGTGGCTTCCTCAATAGTAGCATTGTTATCCACACCAGTGTATAAACTTCTGCAACGACACAGCAGGTTTTGCTTTCGAGTTTGTGCTATTCCAAGATAGCTTCGTAACATAGAACTTGTTTGACCCTTTGCATTCAAAGCAAGTAGTCTGAGGATTCCGGTCGCCATTCTCATTTCCTGTTCTCTACCCTTATTTCCCTTACTTTTCCTCTAACAACAAAGAAAGCTGGAGCGTGACTATGTAATTTTTCAAATTACTACTAGTATCTTTCCAAATGAAAAGAATGCCTTTTACACCAAGAAGAAAAAAAGATAAAGGTGTATATAAAACACACAGATAAAACAAGCTGGCTGATTTAGAAAAGATAAATGTTTATGAATTAAAAGTACTTAAAGGCAACTACTTTACACGCTGGTCAACCTTCTTATGTTGCTGTGGTATCTTGTGTATCTGTTCCTCTTCTTGAAAACTCTGCTATAAATTATTTTTTTCTCACTATCTTTTGAAACTCTCCTTGTTAGTTAATTGAAATTTGCCAGAAAATTCGGGAAAGATGAGCAGATTTAATTGGTATAGCAAGTTCAAATTACCCAAAGTAAATAAAATGTTCTTTATTTGGTTTGTAATCCCTCCTTATGGCTGATAAAAAAAAATTTTTTTTTTTTTACAAATTCAAGATTAGCAACAACAAAAACATATTTTTGTAAAAATAAACATTGGTAATAAATGGGAATAGTACAAGCTGTTATGAGATGTAAATGTGAGACTACGAACTTGATGTTTTGAACACATTTAGAAGTAATAAACTTGCTTATAAAAAGTCAATATCCTCACATACACAATATCCAGATGCCTTAGCCAACTCGCTGTATAGTAATAACTAGCCTTTGAGAATCCCAGTGCACTCAAACCTCTCCGTCTTAAAAAAAGGAGAGCATGTATTTTTGGCAAAGTCGCATTGTGTTAAACATTGCTTTATTCATATCTGCTTCCTTCCTCCTTCGTCTTTGGGTTTGTGATGAACATATGCAATCTAACACATTGTAAACTGCTTGCCTGGCCAAGCATACCTGTGAAGCCCTAACACCAGTGTACCAAAAACTATGTACCCTCTCTAAGGTCAAGCTGAGCAAACTTAACATTAAGATACCTAATGGCGTGGTTCGAATATATTATTCATGCGAAAAGAGCCACAGAAAAGTTCAACCAGCTAACGTATATAAAAAAAATTGTGTGTTTTTGAAAAGATATAAAAACATCAAGTATAGGAAAAGGATACAAAACCAGAGATTATTGTGTAGCTTTGAATATCTAAACTATCCACAGTATTCATCCGTATACCAAGGGGAAATTATACCTCTAATGCATCTTTTTTATTATTTCAAACTCTTTTGCTGGCTCTGAATATATACTTCTATCAATATTTACTTTGTAACCACTTTGCCTTTACTGTGATTTCTGTTTATTTAGGTCTTATGAAAGCCTTACGTAGGTACAACTACATTCAAAATGAAAAAATAAATTAAAAATCAGCGTTCTCACCCAATGACGTAATATGGCAGCTTTATACAGCTAATTTTTTGTGTTGGTTTAGCTTGCTAATGCAAATAAAATAAATAGTATTGAAAATTGAATTCCTTTGTTATAAAACAAAACACCGTTACCATTTTCACCACACGATTTGCTTTATTTTTTAACAAATAGATATAAGAATCGTAGCTCTAGAAATCTAAATATAAGATTTAAGTAACTCAGTGAAAGTAAAAACAGCATAAAATAAAAAATGGATTTGTCGAGATTACTGGGAATGTCAGCCGGCGGGTTGGGATCAGGTATAGATGTAGAAACTAGTGATACCTCTGAAGTTATCCATATTTCGTCATTGGCTCTGCTGAAGGTAAATTTACTTGCTTATTATATTTGGTTGTCTGTTTTACATTTTGCAGATTTTTGTTTAAAACGAGGAAATGAGTTTGACTTACCATTTATTTGCATTTATGAAAACTATCCCTATAGATGCTCAAACATGGTAAGCTACGATATAAAACTTATACAAATAGAAATTCTTTGAGAAGGGGCTGTGTGTAAAGTGACTAGAGATTTTCTCATTTCTTTAAAAAATAAACAGGTCGAGCTGGTGTTCCGATGGAAGTAATGGGGCTGATGCTGGGTGAGTTTGTTGATAAATATACTATACAGGTTGTCGATGTATTTGCAATGCCGCAAAGTGGTACAGGAGTCTCAGTTGAGGCGATTGATGAAGCATACCAAGCAGCAATGATGGAAATGCTCAAACAAACGGGAAGGTATGTATTGTTTTTTCCCCCAAGATTTCACATTTCTTGAAGAGAGTGCGTAAAAAATGGTGAGAAAAAAATTGGGCTTTTTTGAATAGAGGTGAATCCGTTGTGGGGTGGTACCACTCACATCCAGGTTTCGGGTGCTGGCTTTCCAGCGTTGACATAAATACTCAACAAGCATTTGAGCGGTTGAACCCCCGGGCGGTTGCCGTCGTGGTCGATCCTATCCAGTCAGTTAAAGGAAAGGTTGTGATTGATGCATTCCGATTGATAGATCCTGGACTCGCTATGGCTGGACAAGAGCCTCGCCAAACTACGACAAACTATGGATTTTTAAACAAGCCAAACATTCAGGTATTGCGGATAATTTTATATTTAATGCTATATATCGAGATACATCCATTACAATTGCATTTGGACCTTTAGTATAAATTTTTTTGTAAATACGTATCTATTCTAGGCGCTAATCCACGGCTTGAACAGACACTACTACTCCATTATCATTGATTATCGAAAAAATAAACTGGAGGAAAAAATGTTGTTAAATCTCAATAAAAAGGAATGGACAAGTGGCTTGACACTGACGAACTTTGAAACCCACTGCTCCCATAACGAATCTTCTGTTAAAAAAATGCTTTCTCTTGCTGAGAGTTACTATAAAGAGACGACTGATGAATCAAAATTGACTCCAGAACAATTAAAAACTAGACATGTGGGCCGACAGGATCCAAAACGACATTTGGAAGAAACTGTTGAAAATGTCATGTGTGACAACCTGGTACAAGCTGCTGCTACCGCCATAGATCAGAAGGTCTTGTAAAACTTGTTCATATCCAAACGATTCTGCGACTTCCGCAAAACCCTGTTTTGTTTTTGCACTTTATTTTATTGCTTTGCCTTTATTAATTTTTTTAACTAGCATATAACAAAGATAAAATTTTCCGTACCCCTCTCTTTTCCCCCTCCTGTCTGTTCCGAGCATTATTTTTCTTGTGTATAGCTAAAATTACGCCCGAAGAAATTCATCTCCCTTACTTCTCCCCGAAAGGTCGAATCCAGTTCCACTGTACCGTACAAATGGAATGGAATGCCATCACAAAACAAAGCTGTGACATATATTCACTTGCATCTGCGACGGCTGTCAAAGAATGGAAAAAATTTTCGAGAATAGAGTTTGACATAAAGATGTGTGTACGTTTTATCTAAGAATACAGTATTCAATAAACAAATCCGACCTGCTAATAAAGCCTGAAAATAAAATAAAATAAAACACATACATTGCTTCAAAAGGTAAAATGAAAAGAAGGAATGAAAATAGATCATATACATATCAAGGGTGCTCCTTTAGCTATAGAATATACGCCTCCCCCCATCCTCAATCATCATCTGAATCAACTTCATTTTCTTCACGCGCTTTTCTAGACGTCGCAGAGCTCCCCTGATCCTTGAAAGCTGTTCTCTGTGTCTGATACGACATACTGGACATCTTGTTGGTCGCTGTTTCTATTTTTGCAAAATTCATCATGTGTGTCTTCTCTTTTGAGGGAACGAACACTTGGTTGTTCAATTTCATTCTGTCCTGGAACTCCAGTGTTGTAGTTATATCATCATTGATTGACTCTTTTTCAACTGTTGAATTGCTGGATCCCCAATTTTGCGAGTCTATAGAATTTTTTAGGTGACCTTCCTTAATTCCTTGTGAAGCTGTAGCCATTTTTTTAACCACTATACTATCGTTTGCTGCAAATTATTAATATCGTTGTAGATTAAAATATTTTTTTCCTATTTATTCTTTTGTGGAGGCTGTGTCCTTGGAAGATTCGCTTTTATATATTTGATAACTGCTTCCCTTATTGTCCCAAATACGGAAAAGTAGAAAAAAAATACAATAATACAATAAAAATATACCCAAAGACCTTGTAAATATATTTATAAGTTGTTTGGCAAGATATAAATGTCTTTTAGAACTATTGTTTATTAAAAATGTCTTTGCCTTATTTAAAACGAGAACTGCAAAAATAAAAAAATAAAGAGGAATACACAAACATGTCTATAGAAATAAACAAATTAAAATGGCCAACCTTATTTTAGGATTTTTCCTTCATTATTCCCTTTCATGCTATTTCCCTTTACTCATTTTCAAATACACATTGAAGGATTGCTAATTTAAATTGGTCCGAATCCCAATTTGTAACTATTTACATATGTTCTGGTTTTATCATTTGCCTATTGGATATGGGCTATTAATATAGACACTTTCATTTGTGTGCAATAAAAGAAATCTAGACCACAAAAGTTAGTCTAAGCTGTAATATGAAATGCATAATTTCGCCTTTTTATTTTTTTTTTGTAAAAGCCAGTAAAAAAAAACGCAACTACGATTTTTGTTTATATATCTCGGCATCAGGAAAACAAAAAGCGGAGGATGAAATGCATAAGGGAAAAAAATACTGCTCTTTCTGAGAAGTGAAGTTTATTTGCGTGTATTCCTAATCGCTGCGGAACCATTAGCTAATTAAGTCTTGCATGTACCTATAGCTTGTCTAACTATACAGAAAGCTTGTACAAAGAGCTAAACATCATGGTGTGTATATTTGCTAGTACGATGCACTTACAAATCGGTGTGCTGATACGTTAGCGAGCTTGCATGCCTGTACTTTTTTTTTGACATTAGATAATCAGGTATCATTAATAAACCGAAAGACAGATTGCTGACAACGTTGTAATTGATGAAAACATTGACCAGAATCGGGGACACAGCTTTAGGCCCTTGGTAAACCCCGTATTTTGTAACTGGTAGCCTATCGACTTTACTATTTGTCAGTGGTTTAAATTGTATGTAATATTTGACCTGTCAAGAAATCATTACTGAATGGCAATAAATATACCCATGTTGTATACGATGCAGAAATAACCACATCAGCATTTCTATGAAAAATTGAGTAGACCTTGGATGTGAGATTTTGTATAATATTTGTTTATTAGCCAGCGGGACTCTTGTTTACACATGACTGTGTGCTATGTTTTTTATGCGTATCCGTTTTATTTCGATAAACTGTAAGGCTTTGAACCTAACTATCTATGCAGGTTAATGCGTCTAATAAAAACTAACAAGTAAAAGGCTTGGGTTATTTGCGGTATTTTCGGAAAAACTATGCTGAGAAAAACGTATTAGCGACAGCACTCGTGATGATGCTATTACCGAATGCCCAGCTATACAAAAGTACTGATTACACCCTAGTGCTACAACAATCCCATTCCTATAGCGAGTTTTGTAAGTAAAATCTACTAAATGATGACATTGGTCGAATATGTAACCAAGGGAGTAAACAGACATGACTACCCCAACAACCACCAATTGCATTTTCTTTTTATACCTATTTTCCACAATCCACTATCTGGCCTCGAAAAATCGTGTTGCTTTTAAACATTGAATACTGAAACGCATGCTCAGGCTAATATTACAAGCTCTAAAAGTGTGATAAAGCGACGTGCAAAATGCCTATTTTTTTGAACTGTTTTTAACGTACGCCCAAATGAAGAAGGGGGGTGGTTATTTACGAGGGAGACACATGCGTATACAGGCATTCTAAATTGCAGATATGTTTCCAAAAAAAAATAAATATATACAGAATTCATGACAATGATGTGATTGAGATTTTCTCCGAACTTTTTGATTTAAAATAAAATGCGGAATGGCTTTGTTAATTGGATCATAATACAAAACCTTTTTCTTCGCTAAAGCGGGAAAGGAAGGGTATTGGGAAGTATATACGAGAGTACATTAAAAAACACATTGTTGGTGTGAACACCGTTACTTTATCACAAAAACGACACTTTCCACTTTTACAATTATAGTGACTACTATTTTCTACATATTATATGCACAGTCCAAGAACATACTCAAAAAAAAATATGGAATACGGCATACGGCATACATGTACTTCTCTATCGAATCTAGTGCCATCTAATTGTTTGGAAAGTACTTCAGCTGAACACCACTGTTTCAGCCTGTGCACATTCGTCAAAACGTACCTATTCAAGTGTGAGGATAGATTATTATTACTATTTGCATTTGCATTTGGTAAGTATGAGTGTGCTGGAGTCACAAAAATGGGACTCAAAACAGAAATAAACTCAAATGTATTATCACCAAGCACGGAGAAATAATGCATTTAGTATGCCAAAAGATGCAATTTTCTATTTAATTTATCTATTCTCTGCGTATTTTTACACTCACCCAACGTTATAGCGCTAGAATGGTCACCTTATAGATAATCTATGTGTGTAACTCGACAATACCACGCACTTGACAAAATATATCACATGGACTTGGTGTTATTCAGAAGTCCACATGTCAAAGTTGGCGTTGATAGACCTATGGGATTTGACTTTGTATTTTCTTTGCTTTTTCTCTTATCATCAGGTGCAACCCACCCTTTTTTTTTTACCACCTTTCAACAAGAAATGTACACACAACTATACAGTGATGTAATGCTACACTAATTGGTGATGAGGTAATATGTCCTTACACCATTTCCAATAAATTTTTGCAAGTAATGGGAGGGATTTTCGACATAAATTTTTTTTTCCATATATTATAAGTTAGGAGGTGGTTGGTATCCAATAGGCTTGAAACGAGAGGATCCAGTTTGGAATATCAAATTTGCCAGATTTACCATTTTGCTATAACAACATTTATAGGACGTGGTTGAGATTTTCGCGCAAAAGGGCAAATAGGCAAAAAGGCCAAAAAAGGGTCAAAAAAGGCAGAAAAAAGGCAGAAAAAAGGCAAAAAAAACAAAAAACAACAAAAAAACAAAAGAAAACAAAGGGAAAAAAGGGAAAAAAGGGTTTATCCACATTTCTTCCAGATTCAACCACTCATTCCCATCTACTATTTAAAACAAACAAGCAATGTTCTCAACTGCTTTAAATCTTTTTGCAAAAAGAAATCTTGCCTATACTAATAAATCTTTAGCAGCAGGAATCAGGAAAATGAGTTCAGCAACAGAGAGCGCTTCCACCAAAGGTGTTGTAGTTGGTTTATACAACAATTGTAAGTTCGCACACCCAAATGGCGATTCCATCGTATCAGATACCACCAGCTCAAGAATCCTTGAGGAAATAAAAGCACGCAAGATGAAATGTAACCCAGGTGACTGTCACTTGTTTTATGAGCGTGGCCAAGATGGAAAAATCGCTAGACAGATAGCGGTCGTAGGATTGGGAGATAAGGAAACCGACTCAATTACAGCTCTTGAAAATGCACGGATTGCTTTCGGGGCGGGTGTCCGCGCGCTAGAGGAATACAAAATAAGCAACATTGAGATTGAAGCATCTTCAAGCCCACAATCTGCTGCCGAAGGAGTATACTTGGCTACATACAAATATGATGCTATGAAATCAACCAAAGAGCCACGAAACACAAAGATTGAACCAATAGGTGTGGATAATGGTGCTCTCGATGCCTGGAAAAGGGGCATGATTTATGCACAGTCACAAAACTGGGCACGAACTCTGGCAAATACACCCGCAAATCTCATGACACCAACGATCTTTGGAGAAGAATGTATCAAAGAGCTTTCAAATCTTGAAAATGTCACTGTCAATGTGTATGACAAAGAATGGATAGAACAGCACAAAATGGGTGCCTTTTTGAGTGTTGCTGTAGGCTCAGATCAACCTCCCAAATTTGTTGAAATCATATACAAAGGAGGAAAAGAGGGAGAACAGCCGATTGCTTATGTAGGCAAAGGTATAACATTTGATAGTGGTGGTATCAGTATTAAGCCTTCAAAAGGTATGGATCTAATGAAGGGTGATATGGGTGGAGCAGCAGCAGTTGTTGCTGCAATGCGTGGAATAGCCGCCTTGAAACTCCCTATCAACGCTGTTTGTTGTGTACCACTAACAGAGAATTTGCCAAGCGGAAAGGCCACAAAGCCAGGCGATGTTGTAGTTGCAATGAATGGAAAAACAGTTGAAGTTTTGAATACAGACGCAGAGGGCCGCATGGTGCTCGCAGACGCCCTAACATACGTGGTCGAGTACCACAAGCCCACTACCGTTGTCGATGTGGCCACTCTTACTGGTGCAATTGTTGTTGCTCTGGGTGACGCATACTCGGGTGTCTTTACCCAATCGTCAGATTTGTGGAAGCGTTTGAAATCTTCAGGTGTCAAGACTGGTGACGAATTTTGGAGAATGCCAATGCATTCCATCTATGCAAAAGCTATGGAAAGTAAGGTGGCCGACCTACAGAATATTTCCTCCGGTAAAGGAGCCGGATCCGCAAGCGCCGCGATGTTTTTAAAGGAATTTGTTGGCCCAGTACAAAAGCCAGAAGATTATACCGAGACCAAGGGCGAGGCTGTATCCGAGAGAATCCCAAGATGGGCTCATATTGACATAGCTGGAACCATGGACACTGATAGCAATAGCGGTCATCAGGTTAGAGGAATGACAGGAAGACCCACCCGAACTTTGATTGAGCTTGCCCAGACCCTTCTTGAAAACCCATACTAACTGTCAAATGATTTGGCTTTACTGTTTTTCTTTTTTTTCTATTTTCAAATATATTATGCTTTTACATTTTGTCTTGCATCATCACCATCCCGCCGCTCTGACTTAGTCATAAATTTTTATTAAAAGTTGAAACTGGAAGGCACTATGTTTGTAAGTGGGTTTACTGGGTAAATAATGCAAACAAATTTATGCGGAATACTAAATAAGCTATAAAATTGCGATAAGCTCATATTTGGTTGTGTATACAACTGAGCATGTCAATGAAGCATAAATACTTTATATTTGAGTGCATCATTTTCGGTGTCACGTTTAGTTTAATCAGGTGCTTTTTACTTCTTGTGTAATATATGCTTAGAAGACGGTGATATTGGTTTAATGGTGATTTGAATTGGGATTTTCATTTACTAGTAGAAACCATAGGAATATGCTTGAACTGGTAATATTGCAAAAGCGGAAAAGAACTGTCAGTACATTTCAAACTCCAGCACCCTGCCTCGAATAGGCTGGCACTTGGGAGGTGGGATGGATATGAAGGCTCGATAAGGTTAAAGGGTTCCAGGATTACGGCCGGCTAACATGGTTGCTAAAAACAGTCAAGAAACCTGTTTTAAACAGTTTCTGCTTAGCAAAAAAAAGATAAATAATAGTAAAAACAACATCAGATTATTTTTCTATCACCATATCCAACCTCGCTCCACGTGTTTGATTTAATATGTCTCAAGTTTGTGATGATTCGCAGTCAACACAACAACAACCATATCGATTTCAGATCTGAATCAAAGTAGTATTAGATTCTCGAAGAAATCAGAATCAATAAGTGACCTATATAATTGGATAACATCATAACACATAAACCATGCTGGCTTTATCAATTCCCGCATTTCAAAACAACAAGGAATAAAGCCTTTCACTTGAGTGAAAAACTGAGACGCATTACAATCCAAATTTATGTCAAACTCAATAATGTCACGGGTACATCATGAGGGTGTTTACGATAAGTGGTCACGCGACAATTGTGAAATTGATTTAATAAAACGCCGTTTATTCTTTCTGCCTTCCATCACCTAATTATTAACAGCAGGTGTCAGTACGTAGATCAAAATCGATGGCGTTGCAAGTGCCACCCACAAAGAGAGCATAGAGATTGATGGGACTGTGTGTCCTCATACACACATATAGATATAGATTGTTTATGCGCTTTGATAAACTTAATAATCAAGTTCACCATTAGCCCACCCCTTTTTTTGAGGTTTTTTTCCCGTGTCAGTTTATGTTCGATAAGGTGGAGGAAAGAAGCACAAGGTTGTTGATATTTCTTATCGATCTGGCAGATTCATGCCAAATTTTGTTTGATTTTTAAAACCGGGAAGGGGGGGAGGTGAAGGCACTATGAAGTAATGATGGAAAACATAAAAAACATTTAATACATCTGTTTTGTGACCTGGATTTCGGCTCCCATGAGTTCTGAAGATCATTACATAATTTCTGCAAAATCAGCCAGAAAATGAATTTGTGAAATTTACGCATTGTCCATCGATAATGCTAAATGGTGTTACTGTTTGTGAAAGTATGTAATATGATTTGTGGAGTGGTTACGTTTTTTTTTTTTGTTTTGCCAATTTCCAGAACAAGTGGGACAGAGGAGCGGAGAGTTCCGAATATCAGTGCTCTATTTGTTTTGGCTACCAGGACGCTGAAATTGCATTGTCATGCTAGGTGCGCAAATCATAATCGATGATAAATGACAAATAAAACACACCACCTACAATTTTCATCAAATCCCGGGTAGGTATTTAAAAACTGCAAGCCTATTCTCAGGCTTATGACTGAGTTCCAGAAAAGGAACAAACCATAATTATATTGATTAAAACTAACCAAGAAATTGTGAGTGTTTGCACCCGCCAAGTTATATTGGATTCTAACAAAGCCGTTGCATAATTCCCTGGGTAGATTGTACGTGGCCATTGGCTATGTAAACAAACTGTTTTTTTTTAATTGAACATTATTTTTAAATCGATATGTAGTTTTGCATTACTAGAAAAGACGGAATAAACTACATTGACAAGAACAATTGCAAGAACATTAATGGACTGCGCGACGAAAAAAAAAAGTATATATATGCGGCAATGTTCCGCACTTTCTGTCAAAGTTAGAAATAAGAAAAACCACTTTTAACACAGCTTATTTACACGAGTACAAAAGTACATATTGTTTTTATTGTAGTGGCAATCATAAATTTGATCAGTAACCTTATATTACTCCCCTAGATTTAAAAGACTTCTCTTTAAACTTCTCAAAGCCAACTAGACAATGGATTCTCAAAAACTGAAAGGGTTCGAGTGCGGTTGCATAGAAACCAGAGAGAGACCTGGTACAGAAAACGTAGAAAACCGATCAGACATTAGCAGAGACTGGTGTAATGAAACTCAAAAACACTTTAATGAAATGTATGGAAAAGGTGGGTGCAGCCCGCGCGCACATTCCAAGTACAGCAAGGTGGTTCATAGTGATTTTTGTGAGTGTCGTGGCACAGGTGTAGGATGTGCATGTTACTCTGACTGCATTTGCGGTAGTAACTGATTCAAGACTTTGATTCCAAGTGTGTTGGAAATTCTTTGTATTGAAAACAGCGGGGTGGGGTTCTTTCCACTCTCTGGTATCTGTCACTAGTAGTACTTTCAGGGTAGTGGATTTTGGGGGCCGGCTCTCGCAAATGATGATTTTTTGATAGGTGGTGATGATCAACGCGGTGGTGTCCTCGCCTGGATATCCCAGGGTGGGGTGTATTGGTGTTTCATCTGGCAAATACATTGGGTATCTGCCACATTATCACTATTTATTTATTAGTTGGTATTTTTAACTTGTATTTTAACGATTCATGCTATTATTGACAATAAACATGATTTTAGCGCGAAACTCGTGATCCTTATGTTATTTTTTGTCGATTTCTAATCTTTGCTGTAGCAAATAACGCCACATCAAGGTAATAACTGGCCTAATACCTTTGAGCAGTTTGTGCTATTTAAAGGTTACACACCAACCCAATTATACGGGTATCAATGCGAATGAGCCTTTGTTTTTTTTTTAAATTTCTGTTAAATAGCTTAGACTTAGTGTTTTTCTCTCAACAAAATCTTACTTGAAAGACTGTATTGCAATAAGAAACTGGTGATGTATTTTAGAATTTCTCATACTTGTCTATTTATTATCGTTGGTGCAGTTCCAAAGATAGCTTGAATAAGTTTGAATATAACCTTCAAAGAATAATTATCAAAAGATACTGTCCAAATTCATAAATGGTTCCCATATCTATCTAATACAGTGAGCAAAAGCCCCATATGTAATATATCTGTAGAATTGGTTTCCAACCGCAGAACCACCCTATCATAATATTTTTTTCTTCTGTTATCTTGTGCCAGCCAAGAACGTTGTGCCAGTTTGTTTGCCTTTTTTCAAAGCTAGATAAAAGGTGAAAAAGTAGCATGGGAATTACATTATACCATGGGATCTGCGCAGTTTTGGGTAATCTTGATACATCATTACCAAAAATGGATATTTCGATGTGTTAATGTAGTAGCAGTCTTTTATGTGCCAATGGAGATTTCACTTTATTTCGATATTGCATACTAAATAAAATAAAATGTAGTACACTTACCATAGTTGCAATTAATTTAAATTGCGTTCCATTGGCTCGAACACCATATTATTTCTTGCTTCTGGAATTAAGATATTCTCTCTTGGCAAAGCATAATAATTGGTCATGTTTTAGGCAAAAATTAACAAACGGGGTTAATTATTTTACTTTTTGCCATGCCTAGATGGGATCACGAGTAATACCCATGGTACTTTCAAGTGCCATTTTTGTCGATTATTGGATAAAAATTGTGGTTTAAATTAATATCATTTATTGGCTGGCCATTTATATTTGGAATCCTAAAGCTCTTTTATTACAGAGGAATATTTCGATAATTATTGGCATATGATACAGATGTAAATAAAACGTGAATCAATTTAGATGGCCAATGAACAATAGGTGCTAGCTTTAGACGACAAAAATATATATCATGACATTTTTAATTATAGAGACTCTTTCAAAAAAAAAAATAAAGTAAACAATCAAATTGGACGAAAAAATAATTTTGAAAACCTAGAAGGATGGTTTAAAAAAAAACTTGGGATACGCACAAACAACAAAAAAAAAAAGAAACATAAAAGGAAAGAGAAAATACCATTTTCCCAGTGTTGTTATATTATTAATGGTACTAGAATTATTTTTAATAAACTGTGTAAACCACAAAAAGAGCTTAAATAAGTATCAATAAAAAAGTATAATGGACAAGCGTAATCAAGATTTTGGCGAGGATTTTGGGCATGATGACTCGGCAGGTACCAGACGAGCATACACAAGTAACCAACCCACAGCGCCTGTTCTCACATTTAATCCACCCAAGTTTGCTGTTGAGCACCCAGTTTCCTCGGATAGTGCTTATGAAGCGCTAATGAATGTTATTGGTAGTACTCTTGGATTCTTTGGTCAGGTAAGTGCAGTTGAGACTGAACCTATTTGTTATCCACTTTGACATTCTGTAAATTAAAGGACAAATGTAAAATATGCAGGATCTAAACATGCGTACATATGTAAATATAAAATAGATTCCATGCTGTATTTGTTTCCCAACACCGTTCAAAACTGTGCGGCAGGGAGAAATAGGTTTGATTTCCAGGTTTGGAAAGTACTACAAAACAACTGACCCAGGTCTTGTGTACGTAAACTTAGTCACAGAGGGGTTGACAAGGGTAGATGTCAAGATACAGATATCTATAGTATCCAGTATACCAATCGTCACAAAGGACAATGTAAACATCCACATCGACGCTGTCTTGTACTGGCACATAATAGACCCATACCTTGCGACTTTTGGGGTGAGCAATGTATCACAGGCATTGATTGAAAGGAGTCAAACAACTCTTAGATCGGTTTTGGGCAGTCGTTTGCTACAGGATCTGATTGAAAACAGAGAGACTATTGCGGAGTCTATAACCGATCTGATTGATGGCCCTTCACAACAATGGGGTGTTAAAGTTGAGTCGATCTTGATCAAGGATATTGTTTTCTCTGAATCATTGCAGAAATCGCTTTCATCAGCGGCAACACAAAAGAGAATTGGTCAATCCAAGGTTATAGCAGCACAAGCCGAAGTTGATTCAGCAAAACTCATGAGAGAAGCTGCTGAAATTCTCAACACACCTGCTGCGATGCAAATTCGGTACCTGGAGACACTACAAGCAATGAGTAATGCCGCAGGAACCAAAGTTATGTTTGTCCCAATGTCAGAATCCAGTGGAATGCACGGGTTCAATGCTATGCCTAGTGGAGCACCAATGCTTCCAAGCTCAAGCGGAGGAGCTATGAAAGGAGGAAATACATCACATATTGACAGCGGAGTTAAAGAAGCCGCAATTTTTGAAACCTTGGCAGACCTGTAGTCCTATTGTTTTAGTATAATTTTTTTAATGTTGTAGTTTAGCTGTCTATGCTGTTCCAGTTTCATTTTTATTTACTTTAGTGTGCTAATTTAATTAAGTTAACTTTGATATAGGGTTTTTGCTAAACTCAATATAATGATATTATCAATTTGGTTTGCACCTTTGCACCTTTGCACCTTTGCACCTTAGAAATGAAGTTTAATGGTTTTTTTTGTGAATTTGGTCGAGTAGAGTGCGTATATTTGTGAATACCAATATCCTATTATTAGTGAAAATGTTAAAAAATATGGCGACGATCAGGAAAGTGTATATTACAATTGGGCATTTACTAGTCATGTCATTGATAAACAAAAACTATCATAAATCATCTTATCGAGATTATCAAACAAATAGACTGTAGTAGAGTTATCCAGCTAATATATAAAACTAAGCTCCAAGGAAATAATTAAACCAAATATAGAGAAGAATGTAGTTGGATTATAAGAGGGGTTCGCATGGGCGTGTATGTAAGAGTAGAGTGCTACATGTTCTTCCAAGTTTCACAATTAAAAAGAGATTGTTTGTACATAAAGCTTAAGGCAGGTATTAGATCGCCAGCAGCTTTAAACAGTGGAATCGAAAATGTATTATAAAACACCACCTGAGAGGATGAAAGCCCGGATAAATTCGTGGCTGTATTACAGTCTTCATTTCTACCAACCAGCTGATTTTCACAAGATCCATCATTAGAATTAAGGGTGGAGTTGGAATTGGAATTAGAGTCATGTGTTAATAACGAAGCTAGACCCAAGCTACACTCAAATTTGGTTTGGTTTGACATTTCGTCAGAAAAGTGGATAGCCCATCGCTCGGATATTTTAAAGGGCCGAGCAGTGTTGGAAATATCGGAGCATTTCATTATCAAAGCACACAGTAGTTTTTTATCTTCAAACGAATCTGAAGATAACCAAGATACCGATGAATGTTTAGATGATGGGACAGAATAATCCGATCCACTGGCGTTGGCATTTTTTCTGTCTAATATCTCGGCTCTTGTGCGTAGTAAATCTACATACTGGGAATGCCTTGCCATATCAGTTGCCAAAATAATGCTTATAGCCAACTCTTTGTTTTTGGCAGCGTAGATGTTCGCTAGATCGCTCCCAGCAGTTAAGGAATCAACATGAGACAAAATGATTGTCAAATTTAATAGGTGGTAATTTTCAAGGATAGATTGATCGTTAAACAAAATAGATAGTGGAGAGTTAGTATCGGACATCAATTTGTTTGTGAGACCAGGATGACCCAAGTCGTGGCCTAAACAGGAAAGTATAAGTACAAACCTATCCATAGGGTTGAGAAAATCTGCGTTCACAAATAAAGGAGATGCTTTGTCTTGTGAATCAAGTATGTGTAAAATATAAAATGTCGATTGACAGGTATCTACAGCGTGCCATAGATTGTGATAAGGATTGTCAAGGTAGCCTTGAATCATTGTGCATATGAGATACACAAGTTGATATAATGAAATACGAAGATCAGCTTTCATAGCCAGTTCAATGAATATCACCAAACAGTATTTGATCATATCTATCTTGTCGTGATCAAACGCACAAAACTCCCACTTAAGCACATTACTCAGAATTTCCCTATACTCTTCACCACTAACCACAAGCTTTCCAAAATTATACACCTCATTTTCGTTTAGTATTTGTACACTTTGGTCATCGTGCACCACTTGATGCAAAATCCAGTTCAAAACAGTTTTACACAAACCTAGAAACTCATGAGTCGAGCAGCTTTGCACCAACTGATCTTTAAGTGCTTGTATCATCGTGTCAAATACAGTCGAAATCTGATCTAAATGAACCAAACATGTTGTCGAGTCCACAAGATTCAGGGGGGTTTCTCCCTCATTATTCAGTTCATTTTCATTCTTAGTGCACGTTCGACCGGATAATATCCACTATAGTTACATATTTAGTTTTGTTGATTTCTTAGTTACTTAATCAATATCTAATAATAAAAAAACGCACATCGAGTTGAAGCAAATCAATGTCACTGCTTCCTTCAAAGTATTACCTTTTGAAGCAGGGTTACCGAGTTTTTAAATTCATCAAGATATCCAGTATCGTTGCCACTAATCGCTTTAAAGCTGGATCCACCCTGCAATTCATCTTCAAGTACTATTATTATATCATTTTATACTCATGAAACTTAAAATCCCCCCTTTTCATGATATTGAACTCAAATTCCACTACATGTCTCTATGTGATAAAAACATGATTGAATCTCCACAAAACATCAACTTACCATATATTCCAAAATTATTTTCCATCCCACCTTGGTTTTTCAGTTCTACAAAAAAATCGATTGCTTTTGCTTGGGAACAACTGTGATCCAGTGAAAATACAAGAACATGTTTCTTGGTCTTTTGATTTGAAACGATCCACTCCAAAAGCTTTTTAAGTGTTGATATAGCTATAACTATTTCACAATATCACAATAATACATGTGTTTTAATCCAGTTTAGCTTTTGCTTTAGTATCATAAAAGAATTATGTCTACAAATCAAATTGTCTGATGTAAATCAAGAAAACATCAACTGAATCAGCTAGACAATCATACCTTTTTCGAAGCTATTAATCAAGGCATCCCCCTCAATGGATACTACGTTGGTAAGTACTTCTTCTTCTCCGTTGTCTGCAACCAAACTGATCCCACCGGATTGGGTTTTTTGTATAGTATACTCTCCGGTTTTGAATTTCGTGTAAAGAACTAATGCTTTATCTCGTTTTCTCATTTCGTTTCTTTTACTTGTTTTTTTTTGCTTGAATGTTATTTGTCCGCAATTATTCCTCGCCAAAGTATAATTCACTCGGTGGTGCGATTTTCTCAAGTATTTATGGGTTTCTGTGTATATCTGTGTGTATCATTAAATATAATTATAGTTTATCCATCACATTTAATCCAATTTTATCTAGTAATAGGGGTTTCTCGTCACATCACATTACCTTGTGTTTATTGCTATTCTTTAAACTTTCCAAAAAAAAAAAAAGAAAAAACAATATGAAGATTTTCAACCGATTTTGTGAAAATATCGACTGTCTTGGCTCAACTGTAGTTACACTTTGTACCTTTTTTGTCAATGAACACCTGTCAATGTGTTTGTCGATTTCAATGTTATTATTGTACCTATATGTGTAGTACTGAGTACGCTCCCACTAATATCCTTTTTTGTGTATTTGTTCTTAAAGTGGAAAGCTCAAGTGTTTTTGAATTACTAGTTCCAATCATAAAATTCTCAATAATTACAATATTCTGGCTGGCCATAGAGTAGAGTAGTTCAATTTAAAGTTAATATTATCTGTCCTCTGTCCTGAGTGTACAAGTGTAAAGTTATTGGTGTGCTAGTTCTTGGTAAAGTATTAATAGTTTTGGTAGCTTTAAAGTGTGTTGTGTTTCTTATTTATGCAGTTGCTAGGTTTTTCAATCAGCTTTGTTATTTGCTCAAATGTGCAGAGGTCAAAAGTCTAAAACCAAGGAAATAAAATAAATTAGCAAAATAGTGAACAATATTTGCTTCCATTCTTTTGAAATTTCCTCAGTTCTAATTTGACAAACTGAGGCTCCCCAGATGAAATTCGTAGGGTTTTGTTTTCTTTGGTCAGTTTTCGCCAATTTAGGAAGAGCAAATGCCAAACTAAAAAAAAAGGGGGAATAAGGAACACAAAAAAAAGTCTGGTACTACGTTTTTACTTTATTTAGTTTATAAACTAGTGCGAATAAGCGAATTGGTGGAAAGTTAATATTGCTAACATAAAACACAAATAATAAATGAATTATAAATACCAGCAAATAGAAATCAAATGGAGTCGTTTTGATTTGTAATGAAAGAAAAACATTTATGCACACTTGGGATATGCAATTCGATTTTATAATTACAGTATCAAACCAGGTTTACCACTAGAGTTGAAATAATTATTCAAATAAAAAAATAGAACTCACAAGCACATCTTTACACACCCATGAAAGCTAGTAATGTCCGTGCTGATATTTTCCGTTGGAAAAGATCAAAAGCGAAAGACGCGTGGAGAAAAGAAAAATGGGTTTCTGGTGTATGCAAAAGTTTCCCTCCAGATTTGTGTGTGAGCTTGACTGAGTAGCTTTTCCTCGAGCTGGGATTATAATTTTTCGTATAATTGTTCATATGTAACGAGAAACTTGTGTCCACAGGATAAAATAAACTTTTGTTTAAATTAACTTATATTAGCCTAAATCTGCTTTGGAATAGTACAAATAATAACCATCTATATATCAAGTATAATTCACATAATTACCACGATTGAGACACAGTCCCCTTCTGTGAACCTTTCTTTACCTTTGCAAAAGATCATGGTTGTTTTTTTTTTGGGTCGATATAGTTTATAGAATCTAATAATGACAAAGATAATGCTGTGGTGGGAAACTGATGCAAAGACAATGTGTCGCAGTATTAATGAGTGGAGATGTGATTTGCTCCTACTGAAATTTAGCAATGGGAATAAACGTGTATAACAGCTCAATTAATTTCACTCGTACCCTGTATATACAATGATGTCTATTTAGAGAAATGCAAAGAGGTACAGAGAGTGTATCAAAAAATATACTGTTTCTCATGAGAACAATAATTGATAAAAGATGAGAATGATATCTCACCACTTTTTTTAATGAATTGGGTTATACGTATTCGTTGATCATAAACCCAGTATTAAAAATAGCAGACACGCATTATATCGCTGTAATTCTGTATTCTATAGTTGGTATGGTGCATACAAATATTCGTATTAATGTTAAATAGCATATTGCAATCGATAATGTTATTTTGTACAACCAGACCAAGGTTATAGAAAGAATCTACTATTTATAAAGTCAACAAAACAGTAAATTCAATCCTACAAGTGAATAATATGAGTAAATAAAATTTCTGAGAATATGTATCTAGCTTTTTTATATTAGGCCTTAAGGATAGATGAATATACAAAAAAATACTGAAATATGGAGATGAATATCAAGGCCAAATTATAATATAATGAACATAAGACTCTTCCCAACGCAATATAATAACTTTACAGCAAAAGCTGTTATATTGAATCCAAAATAAATACTAGAAAAGTAATATAAAAAGGTAAAACAAGTGGAAATTTAGAATCGATTCTTTCTATTTGGTAGACCTATTATGAACATTTTTATTGTTTGCTTATTGGTAAGCAACATTTATTAATCTGTAAAACGTCAACAAAAATGATGAATAGTTGAAAATAAACAAAGCGATTTTAGTAATAATTGCAAACACAAAGGAAATAGCAAAAAATAAAATAAAAACTTGAAAACAATGAGGATACACATCTAATCATTAATAGGTATAGTTAACTTGAAAACTCAACCCAAAATACGACCAAAAATAACTCATCTGTCATTTCCAAAGTCCAATTTATCGCAGTTGTAAACAAGCAATACGCCAAAAGATCCTAAAAAAAAACAATAGCGATAGGATCATAACATACTGACTAGATAAGGAAATGAACAAGAGAAGATTCACACGGCTACCCGAAAAAAGTGCTAGCAATCTAGGCCAAGGAACAGGGAATCATGCACAGGACGAAAGCGGTAGGATGGGAGCTGAGCACAGGTATTCTTTGGCGCCGCACCAAAACTTTGTGCGGACAGGGAGTATGGATCCGCCAAGTATGATCAATAGGCCAGGTGGGAGCTCGGTGTTTTCAGGGAACTCGCGATTTTTGATGGAGCAAAATAAGATGACACCACAGGTGGCAGCGAGTGCAGGAGGAGTAGCAGCATTGTTAAATAGGCAGGGGTTGATGGGAACGAGCAAAGGAGGAGGGGTAGGCGTACAAACACCAGCTACGCAATTTCGACACAACCTTGGGACGGGAGGAGAAAGAAGACTGACATTTGGAATAGGGATGATGAGTACGGTTCACAGGGGAGAAAAGGTAAAGGATCCAAGGCCACTACGAGATAAAGAATTTCAAAAGAGGGCAGCCGAAAGGATAATGACATATTTGGCAGAACAAGGGAGAGGTGGTATTGTAACGAGCAATCTTTTTAACAATCCAACAAATAAAGATTTTCAAAATGTGTTTAGGTTTTTGTATGAAAAGTTGGATGCAAGATATGCATACACGAAAAAGTTTGAGGAGGAGGTACCGGTGATATTGCGAAATATCCGATATCCATTTGTTGATTCAATTTCGAAATCCCAGCTTTACGCAGCAGGATCAGTGCATGCATGGCCTACAATACTAGGGATGTTATTGTGGATGACAGAGGTGTGTATGATATATGATTTAATTCCGAACGATCCACTTGAGTTTAGTGGGAGAATGGACGCAAATACTGAGAGGAGTGCGGAGCAGGTTGAGGAGGCTGAAATGAGAAAGCAAAACCAGGCTTTTTTTCGATATTTGGTCAAATCTTACCCTTTGTGGTTGGAAAACAAAGAGGAGCCACCAGAGATAGAAGAGGAACTCAAAGCATATTTTGATGAAAAGAATGAGCGGTTGAGACATGAAGTAAGTAAAAAAGAGGAACGGATTGCGGAGCTACGAAAAAAGGTGGAGGAGAATCGGGGCAGCGAAAGGCCATTGGCACAGGTGCAGAGGAAAAAGCAAGTATTGATAAGCGACATTCAAAAGTTCGAAATGTATATAGATCGATTGGAGCGTAAAATAAAGAGACTACGTGAACATGTGAAGGAAAAAGGACAAGAAATCGAAGAAGGACTGAGGGAAAATGCGGAACAAGAACAAGAGATTGAAAAACTCAAGAGAATAATTGATACGCAGGAAATAAGTATTGTGGAAGCAAATAGGCTGAACCAGGAAAAAGAAAGCTTGAGTGTAACTCTAAAAGGTCTTCAAGATAAGCTAAAGGAGGTACAGGAGCGGTTATGGCAAAAAGAGGTAGAGTACCAGCGACGCATAGACAGAGTAGAAAACAATCAGCAGATATACATCAATAGTGTGCAACAAATGGATGTAGATATTGAAGAGTACAACATTCCGATTGACACAGAAAATATATTAACAATGTCAGCAAGCCAACAAGGCAGTGGCAGTAATCTTAAGAATAACGAGGTGCTTATGAAGGTTAAAACCAAGCTATTTAGGGATAAAGAAATTCTCTATAGCCAAATTCATAAGATAGAAACAGAGATAATCAAGCTTAGAGAGCAGCGGGATTTGTTGGGTGAGCAAAAAACCGACATGAATTACCGACTGGATGAATTAGAAAAGCAGGTGACCAAAGCACAAAACAAATACCTGGAGTTACGACAGCTAGCCAACATGGAAATTGGACAATATTGTGATACTTTTGACAAATTGGAGGACGAAATTGCGACGTATGAAAGACAGATTAACAAAATGGAAAGTGAATTGGCAACACAGAGTAAAAAATGGAAAGATAAATTAACCGATTTAAACAAAAAATACAGGGAAAGCGTCGCAGGATACGCTAGAGAGATTCAAATAGTGAGCGAGGAAATCAACAAGATGCAACAGTTTATAGTCGAAAAGGCAAACGAGCTGGACAAAGAAATAAGCACAGGCTGATCCTCATAGCGAGCGCAACGATAATACAGATCGTACATCGCCAATAAACCTCAATGCATCCAGAAAGGGCAGTAAATCTAGCAAACCCTCATCCTTTGGGTCGTCGTTGAACCATGCATTTATTGGAATTGCATTTTCTATTTATTGTTATCCATCATCAAGTTTTATATATATGTTTATATGCTTATCTAACTATCACTTTACTTGTATTTACTAGTCATTAAACTAACTTTACCTTGGTTAATAAAGTACGAAGCCGACGAATTGTCAACCAAAATCACCTGCGACAAATCATTACTTATCACTCTCAAGTCCTTGGTATATCCTGTGGATGTGTACGGAATGCATGACTATTTTGATTAATTGTCATTATTTTTTTGCGTGTTAAATTGATTCAGTATTTCTGTAGTGTCTAACTATCTAAATATTCTTAGTTAACTTTACTTACATCTCTAAAAAGTCTGTTGGATACCAATACCCCCTTGGGATCTAGAAAGCTAATAACTGGATCTGCGTACTCGGGAACAGAAGCTGTAAATATTACGACATTGTACCATTCACTAACCTATATTCACATTCAAATCTTTCCATCAGCTTTGTTCCAATAAGCATTTTAGTTTTTTTTTTAAAACTAAACTGGTCATACCAAACCTAATGTATTTACCTTTCTTAAAAAATAATCGACATATGGCCGTTTGTATACGTAATACAGGCATGCCATTTTGTCAATCACCACCTCGATCCTTAAATGTGCTTTGTATGTCCCGTGTGGTGACGAATGTATCAATGTTTCATCGAGATCCAGCACCAGATATTTTTTCTTTAGTGGTGGTTTACTCATCATCGCCATCCCTCCTTTACTGTTCAGTTTATCTTTAGCAAGCATATCTAATCTATCTCCTTTATAGCTGTTTTTATCACCGGCACTCTTATTCTTATCGCTGAGCTGCAATTCATGGCCCTTTCCGTCATTTTTGCTTACTCTAAAGGATTTTAATCTGCCTGCCTTATTTTTGTTCTCGTTTCCGTGATCATATCCATCATTGCTGGTGATCGAATGTTCTCGAGAGGGAAATTCGTATTTTACCTTCACATCCTTGCGCTTTCTCAACACCATTTCCCTCGCTTCATCGTAATTTTCAGGCTCCATTGGTAGCTCTACATTCTTAATATCTCGGTTATCCGTCTCGTTTCTACCTGCTTCTTTACTTTCCGTGTACTTAATAGGTTGAAATTCATCTATTGTTACAGGAACTGGTAGTAGCCTGGCAATATAGAACAATGGCGGCACATACATCAAGATCTTGTATATTAGAGCGTAAATATATATAATCCCCATTTTGAGCAGTATATAGCCTGATTTCCTTTTTAAGGTTTCCATTTTTCGTGCTGCGTGCTCTTTTAAATCTTTTAAAATGTATTCTAGGTTAATTCGTTAGTTTTTTTATATTGTTTTTGACCTACAGGTTCTTATTGAATGGTTAGTTGAATATACTTTTTATAAGAAAAAAGAGGATTAAACGTAATAATTATGTGAACAGCTCAATGGTAATATCCTCATAAAAAATGAATTAAGGGAGTAGCGAAAGGATGTAATTAGTCCTATGTTCATATATCTGTCTATTTTATTTTTATTTTTATTTTTACTTTTATTTTTATTTTTATTTTGTTTTTCTTTTTTGCAGCATAGGATGTATAATTTTAACTAAGGAAAAGTTTTCTCTGAATTAACTAAAAGTCAATTTCCAGTCATAATCTGGTGTTTTCTTTTTACAAAACGCGGCTATCACAAGGGTTTTTCAATTATCTAATAGACTAGGTAATTTGCTCTATTTTAATACTCTTACCCGCATTTACGGGTTTTGGATAAAGCAAAGATGTGGAACGAAAAATGAAAAACAAATTAGAACTACCCAACTCTAAACAAGAAACAATTATTTGTTTTTTCAATGATTTTTTTCTTCAATTTGATTAGCGTACTGGCAAAACCTTCTGTAGTTATTTTGGCCCATATAGCCCATGCATATACCCACTAGCTACCAAAAAAAGATACAAGTAAAAAAAAATAGAAAAAGTAGAAAAAGCTAAGCTAGGAAGCTTGAAAATAACTGAGCTGTAGCAAAGTGAGTACGATAAGGACTAGGTAGATTTTGACTTTTATATTGGGTTTATCAAGAAAAATAGATGTATAAAATGGCGTAGCAGTAAAAGGTGCCAAATAAAGAAAAGACATCCATTTTGTCCATTTTCATCTTGGTGATGT
>LSSK01000110.1:0-42942 GCA_001969505.1 Zancudomyces culisetae | reverse complement strand
CCTTATTTTTGTTCTCGTTTCCGTGATCATATCCATCATTGCTGGTGATCGAATGTTCTCGAGAGGGAAATTCGTATTTTACCTTCACATCCTTGCGCTTTCTCAACACCATTTCCCTCGCTTCATCGTAATTTTCAGGCTCCATTGGTAGCTCTACATTCTTAATATCTCGGTTATCCGTCTCGTTTCTACCTGCTTCTTTACTTTCCGTGTACTTAATAGGTTGAAATTCATCTATTGTTACAGGAACTGGTAGTAGCCTGGCAATATAGAACAATGGCGGCACATACATCAAGATCTTGTATATTAGAGCGTAAATATATATAATCCCCATTTTGAGCAGTATATAGCCTGATTTCCTTTTTAAGGTTTCCATTTTTCGTGCTGCGTGTTCTTTTAAATCTTTTAAAATGTATTCTAGGTTAATTCGTTAGTTTTTTTATATTGTTTTTGACCTACAGGTTCTTATTGAATGGTTAGTTGAATATACTTTTTATAAGAAAAAAGAGGATTAAACGTAATAATTATGTGAACAGCTCAATGGTAATATCCTCATAAAAAATGAATTAAGGGAGTAGCGAAAGGATGTAATTAGTCCTATGTTCATATATCTGTCTATTTTATTTTTATTTTTATTTTTATTTTGTTTTTCTTTTTTGCAGCATAGGATGTATAATTTTAACTAAGGAAAAGTTTTCTCTGAATTAACTAAAAGTCAATTTCCAGTCATAATCTGGTGTTTTCTTTTTACAAAACGCGGCTATCACAAGGGTTTTTCAATTATCTAATAGACTAGGTAATTTGCTCTATTTTAATACTCTTACCCGCATTTACGGGTTTTGGATAAAGCAAAGATGTGGAACGAAAAATGAAAAACAAATTAGAACTACCCAACTCTAAACAAGAAACAATTATTTGTTTTTTCAATGATTTTTTTCTTCAATTTGATTAGCGTACTGGCAAAACCTTCTGTAGTTATTTTGGCCCATTTAGCCCATGCATATACCCACTAGCTACCAAAAAAAGATACGATTAAAAAAAATAGAAAAAGTAGAAAAAGCTAAGCTAGGAAGCTTGAAAATAACTGAGCTGTAGCAAAGTGAGTACGATAAGGACTAGGTAGATTTTGACTTTTATATTGGGTTTATCAAGAAAAATAGATGTATAAAATGGCGTAGCAGTAAAAGGTGCCAAATAAAGAAAAGACATCCATTTTGTCCATTTTCATCTTGGTGATGTGAGATTTAATATTTTGATGAAGAGAATCCAATCAATTCACAAGAAAAAAAAAACTAAAACTAAAAGATGATATTTTATTTTTAAACTGAATATTCTGGAAGTACTAGACAACTGTTGATGTCAAAATCCTGAAAATGAATAGAGAGAGAAGAAACAAAAATATATACACATGAAAACAGCTTTCTAAAAGAATTTACGGTTTTTTTTGGCAAGCTGCATCTTTTCCTTTTTCGACAACTTGTTTTTGTCAATCTTTTCAAGCTCCAACAATATATTGGATTTCGATTTCGATTTCGATTTGGACTTGGATTTAGACTTTGACTTTGACTTTGGATCGCTTTTGTTGGTATCACTAATACTCGCTTCATCGTCTTCAGTCGCCTTTTTCTTATTTTTGCTCTTTGAGCTCTTTGATGATTTACTTGATGACACACTCGCTTTCTTTTTCTGCTTTCCCACATCATTATCATTACCAGCGAGGGATGTTTTTGATTTTTCATCTTGTCCTTGCCCCTCATCTTCACTGTTGCTCATATCTTGAAAGGGCATTGCGTTATCCAATTTGGGTTTTTTGTTGAGAGACTCACCACCGCTCTTTCCGTCAAGTGCACCAGCAGAAATACCATCAAAATTCAGAATATCATCAAACATGGCTCGCTTTTTGACACTGGAAGTCTCACTGTTCATCCAGCTTTCTTTTTTAAGTTTGTACAGCTCAACTTTACAGTTCTTCAGCACAAATTTACCGAAAAATGAATCCTTAATGCGGTTTTCGTTGTGGACAAGTTGATCAAGAATTATTTGCTTGTGCTTCAGATCTGATTTTGTGTACAGCTTGTCAATGATGTGCGACCCAAATTTATCCATAGCCATATCGCAAATGTGGGATTTAAACATTCCATCACCCTCGGCAGACATTAGTCTGTGTTTATATTTCTGTGGGACGCTAGTTACTGGTGCCATTATAAAGGCCTCGATCACTCGTGAGCCTGTACTATCTTTTGAAAACTTTAGCATTCGCTCTATTGGTAACCCCAGCAAGCTGTGTATATACTTTCGATTGTATTCACTTGGAAAAGTAAATATTTTTTCAAGAATTATTGCGGTTTGAATATTTACTTTTGTGCTTCCATTGGTGTTGTTGAACTCTACCAATGCCTCAATCAAGTTTTCGTTTTTGGTTTTTAAGCATTTACTTAAGTCTGTAATAAATCGTTTGTATTCACATCCAACAGTCACACAAGCTGAGGCTAGAGCACTGATTACCCCCAATCTTCCTGATTCCAATACTTCCATAAACAGTGGTAGCATCTCCTCCATAACTAGCGAAAGCTGGGGCTCCAATTTGATGTTTCTTATATAACTCTGTACCACAAAATTACCATTTTCATGAAGACTCAGTTCCTTTAAGTTGCCTCGTACGACTGCCTGGTATATTCTATTGAACCCGTCGGCTGATACAACCTCGATTACCTTTTGAACCAGATGAGATCCTACCACATCAAGCGATAGCTGAACACCCGCCTTATTTTTGCTATTTTCGTTAGTAATGACACCAAGCAGCTGATCAAGTAGCATTCCTGGGATCTCGCCCATACCAAGCTCCACCTGTGCTTCGATCATCAGCTGTAGTGTTGGATTGCCAATTTGATCATATGCCATCCTCATCCCAATGTTGTTTTCGCCTAGGCTAGTAGTTTCACTCAGTAGTTGCTTCAGTAGCTTTGTAAATGACTTTGGAACTTTGTATCGAGATTGTTGTTGCCGTCCTTTCGGCTGCTGGTCATTTTCTAGCATAAATTGATTCTTATTTTCTTTATACTGTGTTGATTTTTTACTTCTCACTAGTTTATTATTCATTTTTTTGCCTGATAGTAGATAAATCAATGCTCTAATCACATGTGAACTGTAGCTGTTAAACATCAAAAACTCCCAATGTTTCTGAAGCTCCTCAATAAACTCAATAATCATCTCCTCAAATCCCATTTCTTCTTCCATCTCTTCAAGCTTCATTTTCATTTTATTTTCTGTGCCACTAACCTCTTCGTCGATATACTTTGCCATCAGTGTCAGTGCTGTTTGTAAAACATGCGATCCAAACCTATGTATAACCAACTCTATTTGGTGTCCTCTGGTCTTACTAAATATTTTGAATAGAAACTCTTTATCTGATCTGCTCAGCATTTTTTCCAATACAACCGAGCAACCATGATCTGTCATCATTATTAACTCTCGATCTTTCATTTCCTCACGTATCCTCGACAACAGTATCTCTCTTTCCTCTCCCAGATCCTCAACATCCATCCCGTCACCATTTACATCGCGTTGGCTCTCTTTGTACTCGATCATTTCCACTTTTTCCTGCGCGTTTTTCAAGTACGCCTGCAAGTCTGGATTCATGACTCCAAACGAGGCCGGATGTATTCCTTCGGGTCTTTTATCCATTTCGCCTTCAAATCGCATTCCTCTCTCGTCTATAATGAACAGTGGTGTATCCTCCATCGAAGGTGCCTCGTATGCTCCATGAGCTCCGCCAACTTCTGCCGTATCGTTCTTGCTCATATTTCTGCTTAAAACCAGTCGCTAAAAGGTATATATGCTGTTCAGTATGTATGGTTCAATGGTTTCTGTGCTTTATTTATACTCGTATTATATGGAATGTTTTTCTAAGTTTTCACAAAAGCCTTGTGAATTGATGAACCCGATTTTGATCATTTACATTTAACCGGGGGGTTTTTTTTTTGTAGATCTGGTAGAAAAAATTTTTTTACGGGAAAATTCATCAAAAAACCTGGTAATAATTGCATCACAACCCAAAAAAAATTTTTTTTTTTTGCCAGGTGCAAAATCGACTACAAATAAAGAATAGAGCAGGCACATTTTTTCAACGTGCAAAGCAAATGGCTTCAACTACTTTCACACCACCTGGTTAGCTTGAGTTCATCTTTTCAGATGTCCAGTGTTCTAGTCCCAATGGCATATTTTGCAAGTGCTCCTTTCCCTGATGCAAACGTCACCACACCACAAAGTTAATAATCAGCATAATCTAATTATTATTACCTGTGGACACGTTTGCCCTTTCCTGCCCGTTATAGTTGCTTTTATATTTCTTTCTATACCACACAGTTCTGTTGTTTCGGTACTACAATCATGGAAAACCATCCCTTTGTCAAATCTTATTGAACATTACGTAAATTATTGGATAAAACACAACAAACCTCACAAAGGTTGAAAACGAAACTAGAAACTAGAAAATAGAAAATAGGAAAAAAATCACTCAAACACAAACACAATCTAAACATCCCAGCCTTTTATTTAGAGTATTTTGGACGCGACCTTTATACTTACTTTTTGTTCGCAGGTTTTGCAATAGTGTACATTAAGCCAAGATAAAACGATACCAACCCTTTTGTTGAACGCTTGGGTTATTTAGTTAGTATAAATATACTGGATTACTGGAAATCAACGATAGAGAAAAACGATGTTTTCTGACTACAATACCTCTTCACGGGTCATTCTGGGCTCTTCTTTGCTTTCCTCCCTAATTTTCGCATATTATTTTTACTTTTCAAGAGACAAGTACTATCATGCACCTGCATCGACATTTCAAACCCTGGCCTTTACTAACATTTGTATCTACTCGATTTCCGGATTTTACATTGACCAATACCTTACGTCTTCACGAAAACGAAAAAACTCGGCACTGTCAAGTGCATTCAAGGTAACTTTATTTTGATCCATTTCTTGGTTTGTAAATACACAGAACGCTTGTTCTTTTTTTATTTTACAATTTATACATAAATCAAAGTGAAGTTTCTATTGCAACTTAAAATAATTACCTATGTATGTGTGCAACTTACCAGGTCGGAAGATACCTCTTGTTTTTGCTATCTACAAGCGTTATCTTTTCTGTAGCAGCAGTACTTTTTGGGGCTCCTATTTTCAGGTAAGACTTCTGATATAACATCTGGTGGAATACTATATTGATGCGTTAATAATAATGTGTATACACACACTCTCACACCCATACAAACATAAATTCCTATTACAGCTGTTATGTTCTGATAAGGGAAATAACAACATTTTTTTTTATAGTTGGAACAGAAATAAAATTATGATATAACATTGTAGCTCCTACCACTCCACTTTTACCTTTGCATTAAACTGCTCGACACTTTCTATCAGTCCTATATTTTGGCTCCCATCCTGTAAATTTGATGAATATCTCGACATTCTGCTGTTTAATGGGTATTTTATATTTTACTTTTACAATATACTGCACACGAATATTTGTTTTTATTGCATCTCTATGTCATGATGCTCAGCATTTATCCAGACTACACCATCGGTTTCTATACAAATCACTATTTTATGTTTGCGATTAGGGATCTAAACTACACTACGCTGTTGAGCAACACTGCCTTTTGGTCAACCGCGGTTGGAGCATGGTTGGGCTCATTTGCCATTCCATTAGATTGGGACAGGCCTTGGCAGGTAATATACCCATTGCTGCATTTACACATATATTATTTATAAATTTTGTCAACACCGAATATGGTCGGTATTATGGATTTACTTAAATGCTCCTATCTAACTACAGTGTTTTAATCGAAACTAGACCTGGCCAATATCTTGTGTATTAAGCGCACATATAATACACTCGTGTTCTATGCTGATTTTAGCTGCCATTTCAAGCATCTACACCTTTAAAGCGAAAAAAGACTAATGGAGCTTACCACTTTGTCTTTTTATTTGTTCTATATAAAGTTCCTGTTTGAATTCCAGGTGTTTTGTGATTACAGCTTTTCCATGCACTTCAAACGTGTTTTTTTTTTTTTGCCATTTTGGCAGTATCTATTTGATTGCGGCAGATTGATATATGTCTTTAATGTTTTTAGCGTTACAATAAAATTAGATTTTCATTCGGTATTGGTGACATCTATTATTAAAACACAGTTCTTTAATACAAACACAGTTCTTTAATACGCATACATCCATAACGTGCAAGTTGAGAAGGGATTGGCCATTTTTGGCTTAGTACATAAAGTGTACATGTTTGATTGATAAATTTGGTAATTTAGGTAACTTTTTTACGTTTTCTTTAAAGAATCAGTTGGTTGTTTAGCGTTCCAAGAACATATGAGGTGTAATGTATGGTGCAAACAAAAGTGTTATGGCGGTTCTTTTTTAGAGTCCATTATCTACTTGTAAACAAAACACACACACATTTACCCTTTTTTTTTTTTTTTGCGAGTATTGGACTTCCAAAGAAAAGTTTGCGTAAGAATAGTTAGATTTAGTAGGATACCCAGCTGTATGAGTTATGACCTACCACATGTCTATCTTAACCATAAAAAAAGTATCAGATAGCGTGGATCTTGAGTCTTGGAGAGAGCGAGAGATTAAACCACCATAGCTAGAGAAAATTCAAACGAAAGTTCCATGTACTAATGGGAAATCTATGCATGAGTTATACGTGTGCACGAGCTAATACAAAAAGTAATGATCTCATTAAAACAGTCAGATAGAGTGTCCACAAATAAGATCTCGAAGTTTATGTTGATGGGCTGTTGCTGCCTTATTATCTCCTTATTATGTGTATATTTTGCCAAAATGTACGTTAACTAGTCCATTATGTCACTTTAGTCAACCTGCCATGAAGCACCACGATTAATTGGTAGTGTACCAGCTATGTTTGGTGTCTGTATTATATTTCTGTGCTTTTACTTTTTTTTTCCAGCTAATCTTTTTTTACCAAAACTGGTTAAGTATGGCGATTAGTACCTGTATTTGTGTATATCTGTCAGTTAGCCCAGACAAACAGAAATTAAATTAAACTAAATTAAATTAAATTAAAAATAATTGAGGATACCACAAGACTATGTTAAGTTATACTTAAGCAATTTCATATCAGGAGAAAATACGCAAAAAACAATAATTACAGTGGAGGAGAACCTGACACCATTCCACGCGCTGGTCACACGTTTTGACTCCAAAATTAAGCAAATATAGTTCCATTGCGTAGTGACACATTGTTTTAAGCATTTATAAATAACATAAACGATTAGAGAGCGTCAAGTTATTTATTTATTTTTTGTTTGTGTATATACCAACATTTATGTGAACATAGGTGGTGGTAACTATAGAAAATAGGCTATGTTATACTATAGTTTCGATATTCATCGTATGACATTACAGGTTTGGAACAATAGCGCAGGTTAGGCATAAGCCCTTCCATAAGGAATTCATGTGCATCATAATTAGCGATCATATGTCCAGTTGTCAGCAAGAATTTATATACATAAACATAATAAGCGTGGTGGGGCGGAATCTCAACATCAGATAGAGTTGTACATTTATGGATTATGTAGATTAAAATTTCCCACCAATAACAGAGCGACTCCAGTTCATCTTTTCATTCCCAAGGTATACTTTTAGCCACCAAACTTCTCCCCCCCCCCCCTTTGAAAAATATGAAAACAAAACACTATCGAATTTAAAGAGCGGAGTAATATATTTGAAAATATAATTATACTGCCGTATCGAATATCGAAGCGCTAACTGTACCAAGAAAGTGCTCTCGTAGTACTGAGGACAGCTTTGATGTTGGGGTGCTTAGAGCATGCTCAATTTATTTAATTTCCGCCCAAAGGCCCTTTTATTTATTTATTTATTTTCAGGTACCTTTGTGATTAAATTAATAAGGTGAAAATTTTTTTTACAATTGTTAAAAAACCCAGAGATAATTAAAGCGATAGAGGTTGGAATTTCAGTCTACCAAATTGCGATAAATACGAAAAGGTTGGCAAGATTGGGGGAGGGGGGAGGGGGGAGGGGGGTAAAGCAGGGGGTCACCTATACCAAGTTTGTTTTTTTTCTTGGCTAAGAGATGGCGACCGCCCCAGCTTAGCATGGCTTTGTTTGACCCGGGCTAGTCCAATATTGTATTGATTTTATGGTGCCTAGGACCGTAAAAAAATGCAAATTTATTTTGGTCTGAAACAAGGGCTGAGCAAACAAAAAAATGTAACTGTGAGCACCAAGTGCTGTTGCACGACGTGATGCGGTGTGATGTATGGTAATGTGTGGTAATGCGTGGTAAGGTTGGATGTGGTGTATGTTGCATGTATGTGCGTGTGTATGGATTATATACTTTTGTTTTGTTTTCATTTCCCAAACCTGTGATTAGGGTTAAGAATTACAAATTACAAAAGCAGATTTATCGTTTATTCGTTTTTTCATAGTAACCTGGTCTACGCTATTTTTAGTTCTAATAATCCAATTTCAAACTGGACAAGCCTAAATTCTATAAAATAGCAAAAAAAAAAACAAGAAAAATTAAAAAAATAAAACACAGCAAATGCTAACACAAACAGATAATTGTAAGCAAATAAAAATGAAAATTGGCGTGGAAATGCAAGGTAAAAACAAAATAAAACATACTTGAAACGCAAAACTCAAGTTTTTCTGAGGGAATTTTTTAATAAAAGATAAAACCAAATTTATAGAACACGCTTTTATAAATAAATGATACTATTATTAGGCCGCCAAGTTTAGACAAAAAGGAAAAAAAGAACCCGTCGATAGTCTGGCAATAGGAACAACAACAGTGACAACCATCTATAGTAAAAGCTCACAAAAACAAAAGAAAGGGGGGAAAGCAACAGATTAGCAGCAAATTTCAAGCAGTATATTAAAAACGAAAGAGAACGGGCTCACGCTGTAGTTTATTAATTTTACCGTCATTGGTTCCAAGGATAACAAAAAATACAAAACTAGATTGTAAGTAATTAAAGCAGGATTTTGTTTCGTATAATTATTGTTAGGGCGGAAATATCTCTTGGAAACAAGTCGTTGAAAAGATGTGAAATAAATAGAGAAACTAAAACAAAATAGGATAGAATTGGTGTAATGGAAAAGGGATGGAAATTTACCCAGTGTTTTGGCGATAAAGCGGAGGTAGATGAGGTTACAGAGGGTAAGAATAAAATCGACACGTGTGGAATGGAAGAGTGTGTGTGGTAGGGGGGAGAGGAGAAAGGAGAGGGGAAGGGGAAAATAGAGATGAGCAAAACAAAAAAGATATAAATGGTAAAACAATGAATAAAAAATAGCGGACATAATTTCAGCGGTAGAATTTAACCAAACGGGAGATTATCTAGCGACAGGAGATAAAGGCGGAAGATTGGTGCTTTTCGAAAGAAATGATAAGGTAAGAACTAGGGGCATGAGGCGGAAAATGAAGAGAAGATGAGTCTCTCTTTTTTTTGGAGCATTTACGAGATGATGTATGAGTTAGCTACAAAAGATAATGAAAAAAAGTACGGTTAATTACCAAATAGAAACAAGGCTGTGAGTATAATTTCTATACGGAATTTCAATCGCATGAGCCGGAGTTTGATTACCTGAAGAGTTTAGAAATAGAGGAAAAAATAAATAGAATCAAATGGTTACCAAGTAGCAACAATTCGCTTTATATGCTAACAACTAATGATAAAACGATCAAGCTATGGAAGGTCTGTGAGAAGAGTTTAAAGGTAGTGGTAGAAAATAATCTGCTGGATGGCCAGCGGAGACCTCCGCCAATGTTATCCCAGCTTCGGCTACCACAAATGAGTCTACGAGATAATATAATTGCGTCCGTTCCGCGAAGGATCTATGCAAACGCACATGCATACCATATAAATTCAATATCAGTGAATTCAGATAAAGAAACATTTTTATCGGCAGACGATTTGCGAATCAATTTGTGGAATTTGGGAATAAGCAACCAGAGTTTCAGTAAGTAAAGCAGGCGGGATTCGACAAATAAAACAAATAGAGAATACCGTTAATAACTGAATTGAATTCATAAACATAAACACTAACATAAACATGAAAATGAAAATAAAAAAAATAGATATAGTGGATATTAAACCAACAAACATGGAAGATCTCACAGAAGTAGTTACATCGGCAGAGTTTCATCCAACATCATGCAATACATTCGTGTATAGCAGTAGCAAAGGCACGCTGAAACTATGCGATATGCGAAATGCGGCGTTGTGTGATAGATATGCAAAGATGTATGAAGAGGTTGAGGATCCAAGCACAAAAAACTTTTTCTCAGAAATAGTTTCATCGGTTTCAGAGGCAAAGTTCAGCAAAGATGGGCGATACATTATTTCACGAGATTATCTGACACTTAAAATTTGGGATATCAACATGGAATCGCACCCAGTGCAGACAATCAATGTTCACGATTACTTGCGACCAAAGCTGTGTGATTTGTACGAAAACGATTGTATATTTGATAAATTCGAAGTGAGTATAAGTGGCGATTCAACGACCGGCGGAATAAAAGCCATGACTGGCTCTTACAATAACTATTTCCACATATACAACACTCAGGAACCCAGCTACGAAACCATTTTACAGGCCGATAAGAACGCTTTCAGAGCCTTAAAAGTACCCAACGCCTTTGGAAATACCAGCAATGGCAACGCCGTTTCCTCAATAGGCAGAGTTGGCGTTCCCAAGGATGGTAAAAACGGAATCAAAAAGGACGATATAAACCCGGACACAATGGATTACGGTCGCAAGATCCTCCATTCTAGCTGGCATCCTCGAGAGGATACTTTGGCTGTTGCTGCTACCAATAATTTGTTTATTTTTACTTACTATTAGTTATGTTTAAACATGCTTTCATAAAATAAAAACGATAAGCTAAACCGCAACCCCAACCCCAGCACACAGCTGATAACCTGTATCAACAAAATTGTTTCTGCAAGCTTCTTTTCCGACATTGGCCCCCTCCACACCAGGATCAAATTAATAAGCGTCATGTTGTTGACGTGTGTTGGCTTGCCATCGGCATCTCTATAAATCCTTATCATTCTGATCTTTTCTAGGAGCTCTACCATCTTCAATCCTGTATTGGATATCTGTGTTATGTCTGCTCGACTTGGAATCAGCACTCCTTCGATCTTTTCTCTTTTTCTGTGTTTACTGCTCCTTATTTTCGCTAAAATGTTGTTTTTTGTGTCCACCATCACTTCTTTTGGTTCTATCTTCTCCCAATGCTCTTTTTTATCCCCCTTTCCACTTCCTCCTCCCTCCACGTTTTTTGTTACATTTTTCCGAACCTTTTTATCTACGCTCCCTTCTTTGTGATTATTATTGTCATCGATATCTTCGTCACACTCATCATACTCTTCGCATTTGTCATACTCTTTTTCACTATTGCTTTTTCCAGATTCGCTATTTTCTATATACGCGCTAAACTTTGGCAGTCTATGCCTAGGGCACTGTACAATTCTGGCTAATTGTGGCAACGAATACAAGAAATTCAGCACTTGTGGGATAAAAAACAGCATCAAGGTCTTGGAAAAATGCCCCAATATTCCTGCTACTGCAAAAGTCATCCCTGCAAAGTAGCAAAACGTATCACCAACAAACACACGTGCTGGGTACTTGTTGTACTGATATAACGCCAGTACCACCATCAGAAACGGAACCATCAGACACAGAGATAGCGAATGAAAATAATGGTTCGGATATCCCTCCTCCAGTTCACTCCCCATATTAGCATCTTTAGGTTTGGCACCATATACTATATGTAGTATGTTGTATAGTATGACCGACGTTGAAATAATTACACTCTGTCCCACTTCAATCCCATTGACTCCCGCCAGAATATTTATCGAGTTTGTGCAAAATACAGCCATCATTCCAATATACACATAGTATCCAAATTTAAGATCTATGTGCTCCCCTAGTAGAAACCGTAGAGGAAGCGGAACAATAACGTGTGTTACTCCATACGACACATAATACACCATAAGTACTGGGATCGATGCCAGAGTGGGTAATATCAGTTTGAACCTCCACTTCAAGTTCAATACATCATCTGCAAATCCCAGTAGAACCATGCTCTGTACGGAAAGTAGTGCAGATAAATATTCTCCAATTTTCATGTACGGTAAGTTATATTGAGTCTGAATAGTTTCCTGCGACCATTTATTGAAAAGCACAGGAATAAACAAAAAGCTTGCTACCAAATACGCCATTGCTGATATTACCCCTACTGCCTCGGCCCTATTATTCCGTTAGAATTTTGAAAGGTTGAAAAGATAAAAGTATAGGCGTGTCTACTTATTTTCTTGAAAATGGTTACGGCAAAACAAAAAAAAATTACAAAACTTACAATAATGGCTTTCCTGGTTTATTCAAGTCCACACCGGATAATCCAACCTCGATAAAACTACTGGTTACCCTTGGAATCATCCACAGCGTTGCCAAACCAGCTGTTATTGCTATACACAAACACAACACCAATGGATGGGCCTTTATATGCCAGCTTACACCTATTAGCGGAACTATCACCATGGATGCCAATAGCAATAGATCCTTTTTAGTTTTCTTATTCTTTCTTATCGTCGACTTCATCGTTGTTATCCCTCGTAAATTGAATCTGCGAGCACTGGGAACGTTTTTTTTTTCTTTACTGGATGATGATGTGTTTGAATGGAAAAGGCGTACTTTTTGAATCTACAAAGCTAAATATATATATTCTGAGGTTATGGATAGATTCTTGGTACCATCTTTATATGGTATAGTGTTTGATACTACAAGTACTGTAATAATAAAGTTTAATATTATTTTTAAATGTTTTGATTTCAGCAATAAAAAACGCTAAAATTGCTGCGAAAAAAATATCAATCTAATATTGATGCACCATTTGACAAAACATTGTTTAAGCAAACTGGTAGTACCAATAAAATGTTGTGATTTTAGAAACCAAATGTAAATGAATCAAATAGCAGTTTGGAACCAATGTGTAAACTACTATAATAGGAAAGACTATAGCTTTTTTAAATATTACCAAAAAGCAAAACAAAAATAGTACAAAATAAAAAAATAATTGGAAGGTGGAAATGGTTAAGGGATAAGGCGCTAGCTTGCTCAAGGTGCTATTTTTAACCTCAGTTTGCAGTTAAAAAATGGAGGCTTGTTTAGTGTACATAAAGAGATATCATATGAGTTCGTGTATCATCACACACAACTTGTAAGATCCATAGGTAGGCCATGTTCAACCATGAATATTGCTAGACAATAGTGCTCGGAGCATATTTTTTCTTGACTATAGAAATCAAATACAAAAGTATTCAAAGAAAGGGTTGCTAATTACAGTATATGCTTTATTTGGGATGTATATGTACGAGTATAACAAAGTATATCGTTTAAGCATTCATCCATCAAGTATTTTGTATTTCATGTAATAATTTCGTAATATTTTCAAAAATCAAAAAAAAAAAAATTCCAAAGAAAATACATATTGATTTTGACAGGAAAAAAATAGTTTCAGCTTTAACATACCAAATATACAAAATAAAATAAAATAAAATAAAACGAAACATTAAATCATATACAATGTCCGGTGGATTCTTTAGAGGAACTAATCTCGATCAAGACAGCAGATTTGGAGATGGACAAAGTAAGCTTTATGCAAAGCTGAAAGGACCTCCTGAATTTAAACAAAAGGTACAAGAACAACTAATGAAAAATACCCTATTTATTTATTTTATTTTTTCAAAGATGTCCTTAATATTGAATTTCTTTTCCTTTACTAACTTGTGTCTATATTACAAAACACAGACTTTGCTTTTTTTAAGAAAAAAAAAACTATAATTTTGATCTCAATAAGTGAGAAAGGAGAACAAAAAACAACACAAATTCAAAGATGAGAATGTGATTCATAGTTGTGTGTAAGGATTATAGTGGGTTAAAAGGGGTTAAAGTAAAGGTAATTTGTAAAATGTATGCGAAAAAAGGGTCAAATAAACGCGATTCAAGAGGTTATTCGGATTTTTAGCCAAGATGATAAAGATGAAATATAAATTATTGCGACACACCAACCATACAACTATTTTCTAATAAAAGAATAACCTTTACGTATACATCATGTATCTTATTTGAGAATATGTAACGATATCTTAATTATCAAGATTGATCCACAACTTTGTAGTTTTATAAACACCTGAACTAGAAACCTGTGAATTGGTGATGCCCAGCGGGCTTAATTAAGCAAATTTCATAATAAAGATTACCATATATTATGGAAATTTATTGGTATTAATCAATCCTACAGAAAATCGGTATTAATAACGGCGAACGCAAAATAATGAAAATAGGTGGACATGAAAAAGGTAAACTTAGAGGTACTGAAACCATGGATAGCTAAAAGGGTCTACGAAAGCCTTGGGATTGAAGACGAAGTTGTAGTCGAGTTTGTATTTACTATGCTTGAAGAACCACAGGTAAGTATAGGAAAATAGTTTTGCAGAGCCTTGTACAGGTTAAGCACTTGTTTGGTGATCATATATATGTTTAGTTCAGGTTAGAAGCACCTTTAAACAATTTGGTAGATAAGTACAAAATGCATATTTCCCTCAAAAATAGCTAGATCCTAAAAGGATGCAGATCAATTTGACGGGGTTTTTGGAAAGAAAGACACCAGATTTTATGCTCGAATTGTGGAAAATCCTGCTAAGTGCACAGAGTAGTCCAGACGGCATTCCAAATGAGCTAGTAGAACAAAAAAAACAGGAAATGGAAAAGAAAAGAGCAGAGGAAGAAAAGCTCATGAACTTGTTAAAAGAAAAACAGTTGCGAATAACTCTTGAAAATTCAATGACAAAGAGAAGTTCGACGGATGAAGGCACTAGGAGACGAGAGAGGTCACGAGATGAGGATCGCAGTGGGGGTAGACGCAGACGAGACTCGAGCATTGATCGAAGAAGACGGCGTAGCAGATCATCATCACATGATAGTCGCAATAGAGAAAGAACGTCACGCAGGAGAGACAACGCCAGGACTAGACAGGACAGCAGGGAAGATACACGAAGACGCAGCCGCCGTGAGCGTCATAGCCGTCGTCGCAGTAGCTCTTCTTCTAGAAGTCCTAGACGCAAACCGGAATCTAAGGAAAGAAGATGAGCGTGAAATGATTCTTTTGCTAGTTTTTGTAATGTGTAGATTTGGAAAATAAAACCTGTTAAACATTTTTTTTGTTGAGATCAGAACGCTATTCGTAGTTTGTTGAAAAACGCGAATTTGCCGAAAAAAAAAAGAAAAAAATTCTGCTTTAGAACCGATTTGCGAAATTGGGATACTGAGTAAAAGTTTAGCATTATTTCGTGGGTTGGTTAAAAATAAATACTGTTGCAAGTGTACATTAACATTTGCGACTAGTAAAGCACAAAAAAAAAAAAGGGAAAAATGTTCACGTCATTGAGGATAGGTAAGTGTGCTCGATTAGAACGTATTATGTATAGTGTAAATAAGCAAAATGTATGTATTGAAATGAGTACTAACCCGAGCAAAAATACAAATAGATAAAGGAACAAAGAAGTTCCAGCCCAAGATTTCTCAGCGACGATCAGGGGCAAACGAGAGTAGCGCCAATACACAAGAAAAAGAAAAAGAACGAGAACGAGAACGAGAACGAGAACGAGAAAAGGAAAAGGAAAAGGAAAAGGAAAAGGAACGAGAGCGAGAACGAGAAAAAGAAAAAGAAAAAGAAAGGGAGAGAGAACGAGAAAGGGAAAAGCAAAAGGAACGAGAGCGAGAGCGAGAACGAGAAAAAGAAAAAGAAAGGGAGAGAGAACGAGAACGAGAGCAGGTTCGGCGCACTCAGGTGGTGCAAGAGGCACAAAAAGCTAAAGAATTACAAGAAGAACTAGAATCGCAATTACCACTGGCCCAACCAGCCAAGCGTGAAATTCAAGACACAAAGAGTCCTGTAGCTGACTCGGCTTTAAGAATAGGTGTAAAGGCAGAACCAATTGCTCAAGATACTACACAACTTAAGCGAGCTAATGACTATCCTAGTTCTGACTCTGAAGCCGATGTTGAAGAGCAAGAAGGCGAACAGGACAAGAGTACACAAATTAAGCATGAAGATGTTCAAGACGTTGAAGAAGTGCATAGTAGTGTTCGTGGATTGAGGGGTACGTTTGAACTGGAAAATAGTTTGAATTTGAGTTTTGAGAGCATAGTTTTCGACAGTGAAGCTACTAAAAGGGATGATATAAGTGGAATAACAGGAAGAGGGCGGGGAAGAGGAAGAGGAAGAGGGAGGGGAAGAGGAGGAAGCAGAGGGGAAGCCAAACCTAAGGGTAAGTTGAAAGAAACATGTGTACTCGTAATACCAATTTCAACTAATATGTATAACAAAAAAATTGAACCAACATGATTTATAGAACCAGCTAGTGATATAGTAACTAAAAGGGCTCGAAAAAGTGCAACCAAGCTTGACGATAATGTGGTCGAAACACCTACAGGAGCAAGAAGAACACGTACTAAAAGTAAGATGGCGAGAGCATCAGAATCTGAGAAAGAAGCGGAATCAGAGTTGGAGTCAGAATCAGAATCAACATTGGAAGGTGGAAGAACTAGAAGGGTTAGAGAGAAAGGTACAGTACCACAGGTAATCATAGAACCGACAAATACTGGTGGTACTGTTAAGAAGGCAGCGAAAAGAGGAAGAAAGTCAGTAGATGAAACAAATAAAACAAAAAGAGGCGCCAAAGGATCGCAGAAGCGTACAGAGAAAGAGAAAGGGGAACAAGAGGAGGAAAAAGAGGAAGGGGATGAAGAGGAAGATGAATCGATGCTTATGGATGATGATTTCGAGGATATGGATTACGTTGACGAAGCTGAATCCACACAGTCCTCCAGGTCGAAACGGATCAAAGGGGAAAAGGAGGAAGTAGCAATTGGGATACGTAAGAAGAAGAGTACCACTGATACAGGTAAAAAGGGCAGAACAGCGAAAAAGGCAAAGACAAAGACAAAAGCGGAAGTGGGTGTAGAGATAGAAATAGGGACACCCAGCTCTGTTACGACTGTGGCACGGCCGAAAAAAGCACGTGTAGTACAGAAACCAAAAAAACTACTGAGTTTGACAGAATATGAGGTAGAGGATGATCAGGCTATTTTGAACAAACCAATTGCATATTTTTGCAAAGATAACAAAAAGGGCAAGCCATCGAAGCTCCTTGTTAAAAGACACAATGAAAAGCTGCTGGCAAAATATGGTGACGAGATCAAAACGCATGAGAACCAACTACTACTAACCGATTCAACAAATGCAGCAAACCCAGGTGCCATGGAAACCTCAACAGACACAACAGGCTTGACGGCCGATAAGAAAGCCGGGGTTGCACCTACTACAGCCTCTGCACCCCCAACTGCTGTTGCACAAATGACTGTGGAGAATGGACAATTGATTCTTGACACAGATTCCCTTTTTGTTAGTCGTCACACGCTGGCACAAGCTGGTGAAGGGTATTTGGAGCATTCGGCTATGCAGTTGGTTGAGATTGAGGAAGGTGCGCACAACTCTCTTCTTACCAATAGCCGTTCGTTCGCAACCAAAAAGTATTCAATGAAACGATGGACCCTTGAAGAGACTAGTCAGTTTTTTGAGGTAATTTATTTAATATTGCGCCTGATATACTCTTTATACTTTGACTCGCAAATACAATACTACTAACTATATTAATAACAATAGGCATTGCGTAAGTGGGGAACCGACTTTGAGTTAATTTCAGGTGAGCTACAGGGTCGCACTCGGTCAGAAATTAAAAACAAATTCAATTACGAAGACCGTAAAAACCCTCACTTGATCACCGCTGCTTTATTTAGCCATATTAAAGCACCCGACACAAAAAAGGAATAGTTAGTATTTATATATATATGTGTGTGTATACCAATAATGTTATTAAAAAAGGGGAAATGTGCTTTTTTTGTATTAACTTTTATATTGTTTTTTTTTGTCTGATAATATACATCCCTTAAGAAATATATCGTAAACCTCAAAGGCGGGCTTTGATCCAATCAGCACAACATGAGAAAAACTTGCCTTTGAATTCCTTTTCAAAGTGGATTTCGTGGTAGTTGCAATCAAAAATCTCCATTTTCTTGTCCAAATCATTTGGTAAGTTTGAATAAAACTTTTGGGCACCCTGTTCAATACATATTTGGTCACCACTAGCCTGCAACACTAGAACGGGTACAGAGAATTTTTTGGCACCTACATTGCTGCATTCGTCACCCCTCTTAAGCAGCTCTGCCAGAACACCAATCGTGGTGAAGTCGTAGTTATATGGTGAGTCTTCATATGCCTTGCGTACAACTTCATCGCTAGTCAATAGCTTTGTATCAAGTTTGTTTTGGAACGGGATATTTGGAAACACGGAGGCAAAGCCTTTTAGTAGCCCGACGACAATAGCAGGTGGCTTAACTTTTGGATTTACCATAAGTGCAGGTGCTGATACAATCACGCCAGTTAGTTCCTTTGCATATGGTGTGCTATCACAGTAACTTAACGCTATACACCCTCCCATTGAATGACCAAACTATATTATCAATATCCACAATTTTTAAGCTTTTTTTAAAAAATAGAAGGGGCCAAAACAGAGAAGAGTTTTTCATACACAAATGCCACCAATTACTTACTAAAAAGAGAGGCTTTCCCGGTATTTTAACCCTGTCGAGCATAAACTTGATGGTTTCGTGAACGCCGCTAAACGTTCCCATATTCCCCAATTTTCCGCCATTCCTTCTTCCGGTTTTTCCCCATCCCCTCTGGTCAAACGTCAGCACCAGTATTCCGTTCTTGGCCAAGTACATGGAGATATCTTCGTACCTATCACAGTGTTCTCCAAAACCGTGATGGATTACCATTGCCGCAACTACTTCTTGTTCGATGGGCTACGTGTTTAATAAAATGTGTATATTCGTATTGATATGGCCCATTTTTTGTCATTTGATATTTACTACTTTAAACATACCTTATATTCTCTTGTGTACATTTGAATATCTTTGTAAGATATCCATTCTGCCGTATCCTGTACTCCATCTTTTACCACTTGAATCCTATCATATTCACCTTGTGTCATTTTGTCGCGTTTAGCTGTACTTTTTCTTTTAGATTGTTGAAATTAGTGTTTATATCTGTTAGTTTTCTACTTTATCACAATTAACTTTTATCTTTCCCTTGGTAGTTAACTCGCAAATTTAACTATCTTTCACCAAAGATTATATATCAATTCGTATATTTTAACAAAAAGAAATGAGCAGTGCAATCCTGGATTGGTTGATACTCGTTCATTCTTCTTGCCTCCCCATAAATTGCCAACCTATTTTGGTTTTTGTTTGCCAAAAAAAAAACAAGCGTAAAAATTAAATCAGTGCTGCTCAATAAAAAAATTGAAACAAGATATTATTTATGGCTTTCTTAATTGGCTTGAACTCAAATATCACAAGTCCTTTTATTTTGATTGATTAATAACAACAATATACTAATATACTAATAATACCCTCTCGAAAAAAGGACTCTTCCTCCTTCTTAAGTCGTTCAATATCCTATTATGAAAATGATAATAAACTAAGGCCTGTAGGAAACTCAATTCCTCTATGACTGTAAAAAACTAGGACCTCTCCATGTGACTATGGTAAATAGCTAGAATTAATAACATGAGAACTGAAAAAAATGAATTTTACAATTCACCCAGGGCAGCAAGCCTGAAATCTCAACCTCAAGCTAAGCAGGACTGTGGTTTGTTTCGTCATTTTATTGTCCTTTATATCCCTGCTGACCAAAAAACCATACTAGCATGTGAAAAGTAGTCTTTTAGCTCTTTACATTTTTAATTTGAATACCACTAGCAGATGATTTTTTTTGTGAAACTAATGGCTTTGAACAGTTTGCAATATAGATTCAGAGTTATTCACCCTATAAAATGGATATATCCATCAATATGTATGATTAATGCATTTACCATACTTTATTTTTCACTTTTACTTTTACTTTTACTATTTTAAAAAAATACACTTTTAAAGATTGAAAGAGGCAAGGGCATGTAGTGAAATGAAAAAATGCTATATGATCTGGCAATAAAATTGCTTTTAGCCATTCAATCTCCCATTACCTTGAGCAGATACCATGTAGTCAATTAATATTCAAACAGGTTATATTAACAAAGATTTCCAGCTGCTTTCGATTGTTATTCTTTTGTCACTAAACAAAGCTGGAACATGTGTAAATTGAACATTGTGTTCTGACTAACTTGTACCCTCTTACATATACTATATTATTGTTTAGGTAAACCACCGAACTTTGTGTTTTGATCCTGTTGCGTACTTATATATGACGCCATATCGAAACGTAGTTTTAAAAGTACTTTCTATTCCTTAAGTCATAAATAGAAAAATAAATCCAAAAGCGAGATATGCAAACAAAAAATAGCCTATTTCTCAACTGCCATACGCAACCACAAACTGGTACATAAACTTCAAAGATGAGCATTGATCCAGTCAGAACAACTCTTGTAAAACCTTTCCTTGAACTCCTGCTCATTAAAAATTTCATGATAATCACATTTATATAGATCGTACTTTTTTTCCAAGCTTTCTGGGAGATTGGAAAAAAACTCGTCAGCGCCTTTGACGTCACAAATCTCGTCACCATCAGCCTGTAGCAACAAGACAGGTGTAACAAATCTTTTAGCACCCTCTTTAGAGCATTCCTCTCCCTTCCTGAGAAGTTCTTCCAAAACACCAATGGTAGAGATGTCGTGATTATACGGCGATGCATCATATGCCTGACGCGCACCTTCATCGCTTGTAAGTAATGCTGTTTCAAGTTTGTTGCGGAATGGGATATTGCGGAATGGGGTGTTTTGAAGTAATAGAGTAAGTGTTCGCAAAAACGTGACCACAACTGCTGGTGGTCCGACTTTTGGGTTTATTGCAAGCGCAGGCGCAGATGCAATTACAGTGGACAGATCCTTTGCGTATTCGGTGTCTGCGCAATATCCTAGAGCTATACCACCTCCCATTGAATGGCCAAACTATATTTTTAATTTTAAAAGTTGCTTTATGATTTCACCCTCGGTTAATCAACCATTGATAAATGGAATGCGCTAGTTGCTAACAACTTACCAGGTGAAGTGGTTTTCCAGGTATTTTAACCCTATCAAGCATAAATTTTACTGTATCATAGACTTCGCTATATTTTCCCATATTTCCCAACTGTCCCGAGTTCCTTTGACCTGTTTTTCCCCACCCTCTATGATCATACGAAAACACCAAAATACCCTGTTTGGCAAAGTACATACAAAAATTCTCGTATCTGTCACAGAATTCACCATAGCCATGTAGTACAACCATTACTGCTTTGATCTCTCGGTCTGTTGGCTAGATTTTTACCGTACCATAACTTTTATTTAGTTTAACGCGTTAACGCATAACAAATTCAATGCAAAACAAACATTTACCCTGTACTCTCTGGTGTATATATCAATGTCTTTATAGCGTACCCACTCTGTAGTGTCTAGTATTCTATCACTGATAACCTCAGTTTTTTCATACTGCAATTGCGCCATTCTGTATAAAAGAAAACAGTATGGTTGGTCTAATTTGTTATTGTTGTTGTCTTTGATGTTGTCCTTGTATCCAGAATTAACGCTGTGAAGTTTTAAACTTGAGCGCCAAAATATCTGTTTGAGTTTTCTCGTCTCACTTAATAGGTTCCCAAAGCGCTTATATATTTGGTTTTGTGTGATTAATGGCCTAAGTAGCAGAGAAAAGACAACATTGGGTGCTCAACAACTCGTAGATTCATTCTTCATGTGGTCATCCAATGAACTGGCTCTTTTCTTAATGAAGAGTAAAAAAGCGAAATACCATTCGCCCATCTAAGGTACGCTGTTCACGTGGCCTTTTGTCCACATTTGATCTAATTGTTGGCATAATTCTGAATTTCACATGATTGCATTTCAGTGTGTTGGAATTCAAAACCAGGAGAAAAATCCCAATAAAAAATAACAGACCAGAATAGAGGAAAGAAAGGCATAGAGCCAACGGGGCCTAATAAAATAGAAGGGTGATTGTAAAGTTGGCTTGACTTTGTAAACATTTCCAAAAAAATGACACTGAATTCATACAAACGGGTCCTGGCCTCGGTTGGGCAGTTCTGTGCCAACAATGACATTCAGAAAAACTGCTCCATCTGTGTAGACCTAATAAAGCGGGCTGCTAGCATCGGATCACAGATTCTCTTTTTGCCTGAAGCTTCAGATTATCTTCCAGTAAATCCCGCAGAGGGAATGCGTTTAGCACAGCGTTTAGACGGAGAGTTTGTGACTAAAATTAGGGAAGCCGTTAAAGAAAATAACATATGGTTATCGATTGGAGTGCATGAACTCGACGCCACGGTTCCAACTACCTCTCAGGGAAATCCAAACGAAGGTGGAGGTGAAGCAGAGGCAGAGAAAAGTGAAGGTGTGCGGGCTTATAACAGCAACATCTTGATAAATAACGAGGGACAAATAGTATCTGTCTACAGAAAACTTCATCTTTTTGATGTGGAAATACCGAATGGTCCCAGAATCTTTGAAAGCGATTCTATGAAACCGGGATCGAAGATCATTAAACCAACTACAGAAACACCAGTAGGGAGCTTGGGGCTGGCGATATGCTACGATCTTCGATTTGGTGAATTGGCTCAAACTTTGCGAGATATGGGTGCAACAGCAATCGCATTTCCTGCAGCATTCACTGAAAAGACGGGAGCTGCGCATTGGGAAATTCTTGTGCGTGCCAGGGCGATTGAAACACAATGTTTTGTTTTTGCCGCAGCACAGATCGGTAAACACAACCAAGGGGCTGCTCAAAACCATACCAGGAGCGGCCACACTCCAGCGGGTAGTTTTGGAAATGCCATGATAGTTGATCCCTGGGGCACAGTCCTTGCAAAGTGCAGCGATTTCACTACCGAACCAAGCCTAGCGACAGCAGAGATTGATATGCAACGCCTAGAAAAAATCCGGACACAAATGCCAGTGGCTAAACATCGACGACGTGATATATTTTCTTTTGTTTCTTTTAAGGAATAGTTTATCCAATTAAAGTGGTAAATAGCATGAAGACTCAAATTACATAAAACATTAGTGGTATTTTTTTTTTAAGAAAAAAAAGGAATAAAGCTAAATCCAGGATCAATAACGCTTGCGGGTAAACGAGGGTTTCCAATCAAGAGGGTGTGATTCAGGAGTGGCTTCATCATCCTCTTTGTATATTTTAATCGATTTATCAGCCTCGCCAGTTATTAGACGAAGACCAGTTTTATCAAAAGTGGAAACAAATATTCCCGCCTCACTATCCAACGAACCAGGCTGAACAATTGTGTCGGAGTTTTGGAAACAATGACCAGTTTTCCAGTCCCAGAATCGCATACTTCCATTATCGGCTAATGTAGCAACAGAAAAGGTTATTTTTATGGTTTTGTATAGTTATAAGCAAATAAATATGTAAACAGTTAGATGATATAAAATATTGGGAAAGGTTACCTCCAGAAAAGACAATGTTATCGTTATTTACAGAAAGTGTGTTGATTATGGAGTTGTGGCCCTCGAAATTCTGGACAAAATCACCTCTGGGACATCTCCATTGTTTAATGCTATTGGTACTCCCACTGATGAAACCAAATTCAGAAGGATGAATGGCAAGGGCGCGAACAGATTTCTTGTGGTGCGTCAGTGTCGACATAGCCTTGCCAGCCGCAAGATCCCAAAGCTTGATTGTCGAGTCCATAGACCCAGTAATTACTTGAGGATCGGCTTCCTGACATTTGACTGATGCAATGGTGGCGCTATGACCAGACAAGACATGGACAGCTTGTTTTGTTCGGATATCCCATACTCTTGCTGTAGAATCACGACCAGCAGTGACCAGCAGGTCCAGTACAGGGTGCAGTGACATTGCATATATTCCCGATAGATGGCCATGGTAATGGCGGATTACTTTGTTCTGTTCAAGATCCCAACACTTTATCATCTTATCCTCACCACAGGAAAACAAGTAGGGGTGTCGAGGTGACACTTCTAGCCCTCTAACAGGCGAAATGTGTCCTGTTAGTGTAAGTTTTAAGATTCCTGATGCAAGATCCCATACCTACAAATTGATTTTACAAAAAGCACTTATTTTGTCGTAAACTGTAGTCTATTGGCTCACCGATAGCTATAACTTATTAATAAATCCAATGCCTTACCTTGATGGTTCTATCTACACTTCCTGAAGCAAACCACTTGTTTCCTGGCTCAACTGCTAACGACCTTACCCATCCCATATGTCCTGTTAACACCTGCAGTCAGTTTATAGTTTATATTAGTCGTTTTTACCTTTTTTTTTACAGTATGTTGTTTCTAATGCTGTTTTTATACACCTCTTACCCTCATTAATTTCCATGGTGCGTGCCATTCTGGTCGTGGTGCCTCATAGTTTCTCTTTCTCACCAAACTCTGCCCAACTGGCGTGTGTGCTTGTTTTTCTTTTTCTTTCCCTCCAGCGCTATCGTGTTTGATCAGTTGGTCCGATTGTTCGACTCTCGCTTTAGCCTTTTTTTTGCTATTTTATCAGATTAAAATTGTTAAACACCTTTACTCTTAAGTTATCTTGTGTGTATGTACAAAAATGCCATATTTGAAAGAATAGTAATAATAATATAAAGTAGTCCTTCTAACCTTGTTTTGGTTTGTTTTCCGCCTAATTTTGCTACTATCGAATTTACATCCTCGTTCAATCTGTCCAAATCCTTTGTTTTGCCTAAGTATTGTGAATGAATAATCGAATTATTAATCGTTCGTGATTTCATTGTTAATTTTCAGTATGTTCATGCATGATTGTACTAAAGATTTTATCGTTGAAATAGCGAAACTGTACTAACCTTGGGGCTCTGCTTCGTTTTTTATTAATAGAAATTTGCTTTCTGTGCTTAATGTAGTTGCTTCTTCTGCTTTTCGCGCAATTTTATATTCAGAATTTAATTTACAGGCAATTTTTACTCTCTGACTACTCGTATAGAAATATAGAGATTATTATAAAGAAAGATTAAAATTTTTTAATTATAGCATATACGCTGTTTTATCATATCGTAATATCGTATAAAGTAGTATAGCAATAGGAAAAGAAAGCCTACCTCTCCTCGCATTTGGCTGGTAAAAGGCCATAATCTTCCTGAAATAGGATTTTTGTTCGTTCAATGTTTACTGAACTTAACTTATTTGCATGTTCTAATTCTGTTTCCGCCATCATATACACTTGATCTATTCAGTAGACTTTTGGTTTATTTTCTATTTGATTTTAAGATGGTTCATTTATATTTCATTGCTCTTTCAAGGTTTTAATTGCTTTTTTTTTCGCGATATTTGCTAATTGCAAAAACTGCATATTTTTTTAAAAAAAAATTGACCCTGAAATTGGAAGTGCAAGAGTGCTGGTTGTAAAAGCATTCAATTACAGAAAACCCAACAACCTTTTTCTTGGCTCAAGTCGTACTTTGTTTCATTTAGTATGGTATCTAACAGTACAGATACAATCTATACGACAGACACTCTAGATCCCCTGGCTATTTCATGAGCTCAGCTTATTGAAAAAATAAACACGCAGGGCACAAGTGAAGCAAGAATAATAGTGTATGAATAGATCAATGCGAACCCACATACTTATTCACCATTGACTATGCTGTAATGTGTCCTAGTGCTGAAAAAGAAGTGTTGCTAGAGGTACGTTCAGTGATATATTGACGTCAACCCATATTTGGTAACCAAGGCTACATTCAGCCTTCCTGATACCTCTTGTTAGATATTGTTTTTTTTTCTCGATTTTTTTTTTGAGTGTTGGTTTTCAAACATTTGATTTAGATCAAAAATATAAATAAATATGAAACAGGAGTGTTGAACTTTACAAAAATAAACAAACCTTTAATAGATAGTATTTTTGCCAAAAGAAATATACAGGACAGAAAAACGAAAGGTCAGTAGACAACAAACAGTAGAGAATAGACAATAGAGATAGAGAGATAGACGTAAAATGAAACTCAATAGTTATTGGACAGAGCTCTGCAATTCTCAAAAAGAGCTAAACTTGCATTACACATTAATGTGTGGGCAGGCCTTTCGATGGATAAATGTTGATGGAAATACTTGGTAAGTGGCTTATCATTTTTTTTTTAGCTTTTGGTTTGTGTATTCTTTGAACAAGTATAAAATATGTATTGCGTTAGGGTGTGTGGTCTTTGGGATAAGGGCATAGCTCTTCGAGAGCAAGGTAAAGTTTCACATTCAGGCATAATATTATTGATACCTTAAGTCTTTAGTAATACGCGGGAAGCCCCGATAAACAAATAAGCCTAACTAGACAAGTATGTTTTGAACATAGGTGATAAGGTATTATTCAGAGTATTGACCGAAAAGAGTATAAAAAAAGAAGAACAGATGCCAGTGCAAGAGGATTTGAAATGTGATACAAATAAATATATCGAAATGAAACTAAAGAGTTATTTCCAGCTGGAGGTTTCACTGGAAAACCTATGCAACAGGTGGTCCGAGATTGATTACAACTTCAAAAAAAAGTATATAGTTGACAAAAGAATAGGTATCCGCACACTGGACCAAGATCCTGTTGAAAATCTGTTTACATTTATTTGCACGAGTAATAACAACATCAAACGGATTACAAAAATGGTAATTGTCTGTATATTTTGAACATTCTTTTATTATCACATACCATGATAAAATGCGAGTGTTTCTACCAAGAGCTTTGAGCTGGGTGTTTTATTCAAATTAATGTTGAAGTCAAATGTTTGATAGGTTAACAACTTGTGTATAGAATATGGAGAAAAAATCGAATTGGATGACCTTGAAGTGGATGGTATTAAGGAGGTCTATAAATTTCCAAAAATAGCAGCGTTGGCGCAAGATGGAGTTGAAGCAAGGCTGAAAAGTCTTGGGTTCGGGTATAGAGCCAAATACATATCACAGACAGCCAAATACATATGTTCTATTTCTAACGATCCAGATAGTTGGCTGGTAGATACGTTAAAATACAACAGAACTAAGACCGGTGACATTTTGTCTGGGTCAGCCGATACACATGTTAAAAACAACGAGCGGTATCCAAGTATTAAAGACGAGCTGTTAAAGATGACTGGTGTTGGGCCAAAAGTGGCGGATTGTGTATGCTTGATGTCGATGAGAGTTACCCAGGCTATTCCCGTTGATACGCATGTATTACAGGTTGCTAGAAGGGATTATGCTGATAATTCGAACTTTGTAAATATCATAAAATCCAGAGTTGGCAGTAAAAAGACCAGTAACAGGCCGAAATCGTCATTACCTGAGTCAACGACTGTGAAGATGGAGAATTGTAGTGGATACGACATTACTGTACAAGAGGCGACTGAGCTTACTAAAATTATAAAAAGCACATCGAAAAATTCAAAAGCGACAGTTACAAAACCGATCTATGAAGCCATACACAAGATGTTTAACGTGATATTTGGTGAATATAGTGGGTGGGCCCAAAGTATTTTATTTGTTAGCGATTTGCCTGATTCGATTTCCAGCTTGGGTTCAAATGAAACGGGTGCTTCGGACAAGCCTAATGGTATTGTCGCAGGATCAGGAGATGCGCAGCCGATAATACAGCCGATAATACAGCCGACCCCGTTATCAAATACAACTGGGGGTAGAGAGACTAGGAGTAAATCTAAAAAAATTAAACTCGAGGAATAGTGCAGTATTTCAAATTGGTGGACTGGTGAATAAGGGAAGGTGGCTAAATGTTATCAAAGAATTGTGGATGGTGGATTATGATTTAGGGATATCAACGCTGGTGGGTATGAATCCATTGTTTTGCTAGCGTGAGTTGCCGCCACTTGATAGAGAGCTGAAGGCGTAATTAATTATTCAACCAGTTTGGGCTCCAACTTGCGAGTCCAGATCTCGCATTGAAGAACATTAATCGAGCTTTGAGACATTATAAGAATTTAATCGAGCTTTTGACAAATTGAAATCCTTGATTTCGTGGTAATTGCTAATTACAAAAAAATATCTATTTGTGGGAAAGCATCAGTGTCATTATGAGCAATTAGGCGTAATTTTTTTTATAGTTTATACCAAAATAGGGAATTATTTTTTTGATTTTATGGAAAAAAGAAAACCAAAGGGTTAGGGGGCGGGGAATAGAAAAAGCTGGTACAAACTTTTATTATATGTTGGGTATTATTTATACCCATATGTGCAATAGTGGACACTTTTGTACGCATAAACACACAGTAGTTGTATTAATTATCAGGATATGACACTAAAAATGGATAATACTCATTTTTCAAAATAAGAATGCATAAAAAACTGTCAAAAGGAGAATAAGAAAATGTGTTTAAAGGGTATATAAAGCCAGACGAGTATTTTTTTATTTTTTATTTTATTTTTGGAAATAAAAGTTGGCATTTAAAAAAAATTTTTATAACATTGGTATTGTTTCTTGGATTGGAAATTTGGTTTGAAAGGATTCTAATTGCAATTTTATTGGTGTAACCAAGAAAAAAGCAACAAAAACAAATAAAAACCGACAGAATTAGAAGAGAGAAAAGGTTGTAGAGGCAAAAACTGGCGAAAAAAAATATTTTTAACAAAAAGACAATTGTAAATTGATTTTCAAATTATTGTTACTGTTCATAAAACACAACTAAACATTTTTGAACTTGGATTTTGAACTCTAAGCCAAATTTAAAAAAAACTTATAAGAATGGCGGATATTGAACAGCAAATGTCCAAGATTGCAGTTACTCAAAAAGGTGAGTTTTTTTACATCAATAATGCGGGGAAGAATGTTATAAGGAAAATGATTTAATCAGCAAAACTGATGTATAATAATTTTAATAATAGTCTATATCGATGAGGAGAGAGGTAGCGATGAAAATGGAAAGGGAACAGCAGAGCTACCTTTCAAGTCGGCCTTGGTAGCAGTAACCTCTACCAACGATTCCAGTGAAGCAGGGTATTTGATGAAAAAGAAGGGAGAGGAAGAGTACAAGGAACTTGCAGCAACAGCACTAAAGAAGGCCAAAAAGGGGTATGAGCTGGCACAAAAGAAGGCAAAGAAGCAGGCAGTGCAGCAAGCACAAAAGAGCCAAGGGGATGCTGAGAAGCTCGCTGAAGAGCAGCGCAAAATAGAAGAGAGCAAGAAAGTGGTTATTGAGGAAGACAAATCATTGCCAGCAGCTACAAAAGTAACAATCAACAAAACCCGCGAGCATAGAGGCAAGCGGATCAAAGTGAGCGGATGGGTTCATCGGCTCAGAGCACAAGGAAAAGAAATGATGTTTATTGTGTTGAGAGACGGAACAGGATATTTACAGTGTGTATTATTGGGTAAGCTGTGTAAAACATATGATGCAATTACGCTCACACAAGAATCAACAGTGACATTGTACGGTACTCTCCAGGAAGTACCAGAGGGCAAAAATGCACCAGGAGGCCACGAGCTTGTGGTTGATTACTGGCAAGTGGTTCACAAGTCACCAGGAGGAGACGACGCGGTAACCAACAAAGTCAATGCAGAATCAGACCCAAGTGTGCTATTTTCACAGCGCCATTTGGTGCTGAGAGGCGAGAACCAATCAGCAGTGTTGAAGGTGCGCGCACTCACACTGAGAGCGTTCAGAGAATATTTCTTCAAGACAGGGTATACAGAAGTCAACCCACCATGTCTAGTACAGACTATGGTCGAAGGGGGATCAACACTTTTCCATCTGCCTTACTACGGCGAGGATGCATACTTGACACAATCCTCACAACTGTACCTGGAGACATGTTTGGCATCCATGGGAAGTGTTTATACAATTACACCATCATTCCGTGCTGAGAAATCACACACTCGAAGGCACTTGTCTGAATTCTCACATCTAGAGGCTGAGCTTGCGTTTATTTCGTTTGCTGATCTTTTGGACTTGATTGAAGATATGGTTGTGACAGTTGTCAACAAACTTATGGATGATCCAGAATCACGTGAATTGATTCTGCAACTCAACCCTGGATTTGTGGCTCCAAAGCACGGTTTCCGCCGCATGAAGTACGAAGATGCGATCAAATGGCTCAACGAGCACGGTGTGAAGCGTGAAGAAGACGGTCAAGACTTCCAATTTGGTGACGACATCCCCGAATCGCCAGAAAGATTTATGACTGATACCATCAACGAACCCATTCTTCTGACTCACTTCCCTGGCCCCATCAAATCGTTTTATATGCCTGCCACCGAGGAAAATCCTCGGGTTACCGAATCAGTAGATCTATTGATGCCTAACGTCGGTGAAATCGTTGGTGGATCAATGCGTATTTGGAAGCACCAAGATCTTATCGATGCCTTTGCTCGTGCCGGAATTGACACTTCCAGCTACTATTGGTATACCGATCTCTCTAAATATGGTTCTTGTCCTCATGGTGGTTTTGGTTTGGGAGTTGAGCGTTTCATTGCTTGGATCACCAACCGTTACACCGTCAAGGAATGTTGCTTGTATCCTCGTTTCCCTGGACGCTGCCAGCCTTAATTTGTTTTATTCCCACTCCTGCGTTTTTATTTTTTAGCTTTTAATGTTAATATTTGATTTCATGCACGTGCTTTTATCTTGACATAAAACTAAAGTATATTTGAACCCAAATGTCACCCCTTTATTGCCTTTTTCATCCCCTTTTTTCCTTCTCTTGAAGTTTGCAACCTCCTCACAATTTGGGCATTTGTTTGAACTTTATTTCTCGCATGAATCCCAGACCCTTGCAAATCAACATGAGGCTTCCTATTTTCATTTATTATAATTATAATTATAATTATTTTTGACGAATAGAAAAAACTGGAGATGATTCAAGCAGTCCTACATCAGCACACTTTGCTTTCCAGTCATCGAGCCTTGAACTTGTAGGTACAATTATACCATTCATTATATCTTTACGTAACAGTGTTTTCCCAGAACATTTTTATTGAAACCTTTGTTTATATTTAATTGTGTCTGATGATCTACTTAGTCCAAGGCACATAAAGTTGTGTTGTTTTTTAAGGTATATTTAATTTGTCCGTTTTCAACTTTTGGTTTATTTGTGTTTAATAAATTCGCTTTAAGAGCACATTAAACACTTTTAATAAGTGCCTATAAAAGCATAAAGCTCATTTGTGAAAAACAAATAAAGAAAACTGTTTTATTTATCACCAAGACTTGAATTTTCGGCTCAATTTAACGCAGAATATCTAAAAAGTGCAGCATACACGTTTAATTCCTCCATCTATTCAGTACCAATAGCTAACTCTGTGGTATACTGGCCGGATATATTATCACCCATTACAATCAGACATATCATATTTATACGTATACATATAAACACGCATCTAAACATAAATCTATATATGTATTCTTAGCTACCTTTGCAAACAGCTCGACTATTTTATTTTTTTTGGAATACCCAACTTTAAATTCTGTCGAAATAAAGTTGGGAATCTCTACAACACTAAAGAATCCCAATTTCAAGTTCATAATCCCGAAGCTTGTCCTACCCCTTTTCTTGTAATGGTATAAAAAAAAACAATCAGAATTACAACTGCTATTGAAAGCGGGAAAGTGGTTAAAAATAATGGGAAAACGGGGATTACAAAACTGCAGTTATTTGAACACGATTTACTTTTAGTCCAACTTTACCTACTCAATCTCATTTCACCATTTCACCATTTCCTCTACCCAGCTTAGTATAGTCTATACTAAATCTACACTTATAGGTTGAATAGCTTTGTGCTATAAAAAAATCTTTTATTTTTTTTCCCATATTACTCGGCCTGTACTCTTTATAAACCATTAGATTCTTTGTTTTGAAATAAAAGTTCGTTACAATACTCGTGGAGCTTGAGTACCTTTTTACTAAAACCACCCGAAGAGCATCTCAACATCGCGAACACAAAAGACAAAAGACAAAAGTCAAATGTCAAAAGTCAAATGTCAAAATTTGCTTTCTTATTTCACCAATGCTTACTGGTAGTTTGGTTTGTTAGCAATCACTTTACAAAATATCCAGGAAATAAATTAATGCTTAGCAATGTTTTTATTTTAGAAATCAAGAAAAATTATTTTTGGTTAATAATACCCTTTTCAAAATGAATAGAAAGTAAAGAAAAAAAAGATGCAAAGAGACGTTTTGCAATTTTATAAAGTTAATCAGAAAGGCTGGGGTTGCTGCCCAATCGGCTTGCCCACAAAAACCGCAAATTGAAAAAATAATCCATAAACCTCATCTCAATCAAAGAGCAAATAGCCATTCCTTCAAAGATGGCATAGTTTATAAAATAGACAATACACTTTTTTTTGATTGTTTCTTGATTTAATTCTTACCCAAAAATTTGTAATTCAACTATTAAAAAATAATAATCTATTTGATTTGAAATTGTTCTTTACAATTATTTGTTGCCTCATTCTTTAATTTATTATTCACCACCTGTTTACGATTAATAAAAAAAAAACCATCATTTAGCTATTAGATTCACAATTACAATGAAAAATTGTGCTTTTATTTTTGTTTTAAATTTCGCCTTTACTATTTTGGTAATAACTCTGATTATCCCTTTAATTTTAGCACATTATCCATAATTATCTACCACTTATAATTCAGTAAAAATAGTGTTAAAGACTAGAAAAAAAATGAAAAATACAAAACAAAATAAAAACTGTTTTCGGCTCCTGTCCTTTTCATCATTATACATTAAACATTCACCTTATTATATATGATCATTTAGAGTTGTCAACTTACCATTATCTCTTCAATACATGCCATACTTTTTGTAGATTTTCATCCTTCATTGTTGAAAAAATACCCGCCTCTTTTTGGCAACATCTTGAGAAAAAAAAACATTCAAAATTCAACCCTGTCCTTGGGGGGGAAAAACAGTATCATTTTCAAGCACAAGTTACTAAAAACAAGAAGAGCAACAACAATAAGAGCAATAAGAAAAGAAAGCAAGAAAAGCCAACACAAAGATCAACAAGCACACTCACGTCATTGGAATCTATCCATTTGCCATAACATTTCTGTCCCTCTCAATTCGCCAAAATTTCTATTCAACTGTGTATAGTACATGCAGTAGAACCAACAACGGAAAAAAAATTAAGCAAAAGAAGATTTTGTCAAATACAAAATACAAGGAATATCACCGGTCCTATCGACACTGTTAACAAGCGTATATAGTACAAAAATAGCTCAAGCTACATTCAACCTACACTAAACATTTGGTTATACGAGAATTATTGCCAAGATAAAACTAAAAAGAGCAAAAACAAAAGGATAAAGCAAGAATAGAAGGGAAAAAAACACCCTTCCCGACATACACCAAAGCTAAGAACTATATTCGAACAAAAGCGACTCTTCATTTTGTTGTGGGATCATTTATTCGATTATATTCAAGAGACAAGATCAAAAAACACAAAAAAAGAGTAGAGTTAGAAGCGACAATTCCAAATATATGCCACTTAACACAAAATTGTGTATATGTACATACGCAAAATCCAGAGCGTGTGTGTCTTTAGCTTTTGTGAAAGTGAAATAAAGTGATAAAACCAAGGCTATTTATCAGTTGATTGCATGGCATTAATAAGATATTTGGATTACAAACCGTACCAGCTGTTCACACTTTTGTAATATATTGACTACTAGTAAAAATAACTGAGTGTTAAAAGTGTGGTGTATATAGCAGATTTCAGACATAGAATATCCGAAAAAAGAAAATTATAACAGTAGCTAGCGGTTTCCAAGGGAACGAGAATATATTTTAAACAAAAAGAAAAAAAAGGATACGAGAACCATTTCAGAGGATCTCGGTATTATTCATAGAAGCAATATCCCTAGATCAATAAACAAAAATGAAACCTACGGAAAAGGCCACGAATTCTACATCCATACCGATGGAACAACCAGCAAAAACTTCATATTTTAAGAAAACAAAATTACGACTAAAGAAATTAGTTTTAGAGTATCAAAGTCTACTCAGAAAGTGTGCCTTATCGTGTTGTATAAGCTCGAGTGGTACCGATGGTCAAGATGATACGGGTAATGAGGCACACATGTCTCACCACGCTAAATTTCAAGGAAAGAAATCAGCACTCTCTGACGAGGTACCGTTGGATGCAAGAACGAGTCCGGCGAAAAAAGATTCTCGCCTTGAAAAAGTAAATGAAAACGAAAAACCCAGTTCAAGTCAACCACATAAAGAGGCTCTAGCGAGTACATTTGAGACGGAAGATAGCAAGTTAGTAGAAGAAACATCATGGAGTGCAACAATAGAACCAGAGCTAGGGCAGCAAGATAACATAGAAAACACAGTCGTGAACAGTACAGAGCTAGAGGTAAAAAAACTGGAGGGATCATGGCAGCATATCGAAATAACAGAGGAGATGGGCGAAAGGACAGACGAAAAGGACCAGTACTTTTTAGACATAGACGTTGGACCTTCGTTCAAATCCGAGCCCGATCTTTTCTTACAAGCTAGTCCTGGAGAAGAAAGTCAATCTGATGCTGAGTTGGATAGTATTGCCGATGTTTTTGGTGCAACTGATGCCACCGACAGCTCGGATGACGATGAAGAGCTACGCAGTGAAATCACTTCTCCAAAGGGCAACGTGGCGAGCATGACGTCTGAGCGACTGGTTACACATGTATCACAGCACTATCTTCTCGAACCTGTGATTTCGGAGCATTGGGGTCGAAAGTGTTTGGTTTTGGATCTCGACGAAACTCTTTTACACAGCTCGTTCAGACCTGTTGAAAACCCCGATTTTATTGTACCCGTCATGCTTGAAGGTCAGGAGCATAATGTCTATGTTGCAAAGCGGCCTGGTGTGGACACCTTTTTGCGTGAAATGAGTAAATATTATGAATTGGTGGTTTTCACTGCCAGTCTATCGATGTATGCCGACCCCGTGCTGGATCTGCTCGACAGTGCCCGTGTAGTTACCCACCGTCTTTTTAGAGAATCTTGTAACTTGTACAACGGAAACTATGTCAAAGATTTATCCAGGCTTGGTCGACCCCTAACCAGTTCGATTATCATCGACAACTCCCCAACCAGCTATGCCTTCCACCCTGAAAACGCCATTGCTATAACTACCTGGTTTAATGATCCTCACGACTCTGAGCTATTGGATTTAATTCCCTTTCTCATCGACCTCTCCACAGTTGATGATGTATCCTGTGTTTTGTCTTTAAATCATGTTCATGCTAATTACAAACCCCTGCCCATATCTAGCTGGGTTAAATCCACAGAGATTCATTAATACATCAGTCTGCCCCTTTGTTTTTTTTACTTGTGTTTTCTTTTTTACTTTTATTTTACTTTTATTTATTCTGTTGAACCCACGCTTTGTTCAATCTCATTACACATGTATGTTTTATTTAGCCAATCCCAGTCTGGCAATGGTTATTCGAATTTGCTGTACAAAATTTTGTCATTATAACCTTAAGTATGGTCTGAGATGCCTTCTTGAAAGTTAAATGGGTAAATCATGTCAAGCGATATAACACCCCAATGCTTTTCTTGCAAATATAGGTACATATGAGCACAGATATAGGCTATCACTTTGTTGGGGCCTAACGCATTTTCTTCTCATTTTCATTTTCATTTTTTCTTTATCATTTTGCTTTTTTGTTGCCTTTATTTTCCACTTGAAACAATGCTTAGGAAATGCCATTGTTTTTCTTTTTACTACTATTATTACTTTTTATTCGCCATCAAACAGTTTTTACTTTCGAGGCATTTGTGCCATTGGCCAAACAATTTTTCACTACTTTAACCGTGACTAATTTTATCTATATTTTTCCTTTGATTTTCGAACCGAACTAAAATAAAAGGAGCAAAAAAATTTTTTTCCGCTCTTTTATTCCTCAAGAGTTTTGGCTATTACTTAATAGCAGAATAAATAATATATGGAAATTTGTTGCAGGTTGATTTACAAATCCAAGAAACATCAAATGTTGTTGACACTCCATTATAAGATGGTGTATATATAAGCAGTTTCACATCTCTTCTTGGTCTCACATATGCACCAGTATGCCTATACACTATTTAAACAGGGAATATATAGTTACAACCTTAAACATTTTTGATTTAATATACTGCTAAGTATCGAGTACACCTAAGCAGCATACTCTCATATTCTTGATTTGCTCTAGCATTGTACAAAACGGTCTATTATTTTATTCATACCTTCTTTTTAACTTTTATCCTTCTTTGAGTGTTTGTCCAATACATATATAAAAACATGTATTCAGATACACAGGACAAAAAACACACCACAAAAGAACAGAACGACGATAGCACCAACCTTAACAACAACAAACCTGTATTGGCTCTTCTCACCAGCTGTACAGCATGCCAACGACGGAAAGTACGCTGCAATGGAGCATCTCCAGCATGCAGCAACTGTACCAGAAGAAATGATGAATGTATTTATAGACATTCTATCAGATACAAACATGTACCCAAAAAACACCATAACAGAGAAATGAAGGATAACCACAGCCTCTCTACATCCTCTACCAACAATGTCAGGAAAAATACTAGCAACCGTGTTAAAAATGGACGAAAATCTCCAGTATTCGGATCTGGGCGAATAGCAATCGAACGATTACTCAATTCACTTGCTAGTTCTGGAGATGAACATAGTCGAAATAGCTCTGAGCATTGTGGCAGTAGTAATAGTGATAGTGACAGTGATAGTGATATTCATCTATCAAGTCATACTACACCCGAAATTAATTCAAAAAATAACACAGCCTCTTATTTTGATATTTTGGTTGATGCCAACCCGCACATTGATAATAACTACTGCGATAATAATAGTAACAGCAATGATAACAACAAGGGCGATGAAAATAACGATGAAAACAGCGATAGCAATAACAGTGAGCAAAATAATGAAAATAACGAAAGTTGCAGTTTCGATAGCAATAATAATTCCTACCACGCTCGTTGCACCAGTATACATGACATGAATCTCCCAACGCCATACCATGCACACTCACCAATGTCTGTATCGACATCAACATCTTTTACCCACACATCCCCCACGTTTTCTGAACCCTCGCCACCAGCTAGACTCGAGTATTTTCAATCCCCACATGCAGAAATAGAGACAAGCACAGGGGAGCTTAATGAAAACAAGTCCAAAGTGGGAAACTCTTACTCTCCAAACCTAAGTCCAAAATCGTATCAAGCTCCCCACTTTTACTTTGACCACAATATTGGATATGCTTGTGGAATCAAAAATAGACAATCAACCTTTAATAACCTACAATTTGAGAACTATTCGAAGAACAATGATGTGTACGAAGCCCATGTGGATACTATTACACTCACAAACTCAAATGAAAATATCAATAGTGATATCACTAACACCAACAGACACTCATCCATTCAATTTATCCTTGAATGAGCCTTATTTTTTATCCACGACTTTTAATTTTAGATTTGCTCTTCTTTTTGTGGTAGAATGGGAGGGTGTTGTATTTTGTATTATACACATATTATTTTAGTAGTTTTATTAACCAAATATTATTACTACTATCATTCTCATCTGTACACTCAACTACAAGTTTAGAATTTTAGCTACTGATACATTTTATATCAGTAGCTATGGCATTTGGAGTTGCTCGTGTCATGCCAAAAAAAACCAGTTCCTACTTTTTGTTTTATCTGCTGTATACCATTAAGCAATTTATTACTGTATATCAGGCTGTGTTGGTCCATCATCGAACAATAGAATATTCTGAAATTGTGTTTTTTCTTTCCTTGGGGATATACCTTTTTTTTAATTTTTAATTTTTTTTACAAATAAATGTACCAATTTTTATTATATTGCGTTTTTGAATTTTTTTTTATTTGGGACCTAGATCAAGAACAAAACTCAACAGAAAAAAATCCTCACCTCCCCCATACATATTAGCGATGATTGAGAAAAGAAGGATAAAAAAAAACTTTGGGTCTATTCATCACCTAAGCTGATATTATAAATAAATGATAAAAATGGTAAAAGTAATAAATAAACTCGCTGTTAGATGCTACATGGATGCAACCGATTGCTGGTAAGCGCAAAGAGCACCTTTTCCTACTTTAAATGTTCTTCTCAGGAACGTCCAGATCCTGTTGAGGATGTTCTTGTGGTATTAGCTGTGGTTTTTGTTGCTGGTGTAGTTGCTGTGGTTGTAGTGGTGGTTGTCCGCCCTGTTGTCTCCGAAGTTCTTGTAGTACTTGGAGAGTTCTTTGTGGTTCTCTGCGGAACATTTAGGCTATGTGTGGTAGAAGTAGTTGTGGTTTTCTGTGCAGCGGTTTGGGCTGTGTTTGGTACAGTGGTTTTTGTGGATGATGATGTGTGTGTTGACCTGGATGTACATGTTGTCGTTTTTGGATCACTGAAACACATCTTTCTAGATTCTTTTATGTGAAGTTTTATTTATTGTTTGTGTTGATAGTTTGCTGTACTAGCAGTTTCTGAGTATAGATGATACAAACCCTTGTAGATATAACACTATTGGAAATATACATGTATGTTTTAACAAACGGAATATGATGAGTTTTCAAACCTAATGGCGGCTGTGAATGCTTTTATACTGTTTTTGAATGAGGACAGTTGCTTCACAAAATGATACCAAAAACATACTGTTCCACAATTATTTCTTTTTTTCCTGTAGAAAATATACCATCGAATACCTTTCTCACAGTTAGAATATCTGGTGGCTTAACATCATGGTAAACTGCAAACTTGATTTGCCCGTTCTTATTTTAGTATAGTTTACTTGCATATTTAGTTTTATAGAAGATTCTAGGTTTTTACATTTGGAAACATTTGTTTTTCTAAAGGCATCTAATTATTCCATCTTGTTATTTAGGTAGTTTTGAAGCCCAAGGAAAAAAATCAAGTATGTCTTTGGAACAGATGTTTTTTTCTGTTGAGTTTTTGGTAGCGTTATATTATCTCACTTTATTACAATTTTAATTATTACTACTTAGATTAGTATATAAAACATATAAAATAGTTCAGTGTGCGCCGATTATCAAAGTATAAGTGACATCAATCACGCAGTGGTATACGGCAAACCTGTTAAAAACCCAAATATGTTATAATGAAATATATTTTATCAATAAAATGTTGTATGGAGTTGTATGTAACGGGTACTAAAGTATTGTCTGTTAGCATGTGCCTACCCATTAATAGTTTTTTTCCGTTGCTTTCCATTTCCAACCATGTATTATTTTTTGTCACTAAACTTTGACATTAGATGGCCATTTAATGTATCACTACACTATGAAAACAACAAAATGGCTAAAACTGGAAATATAAAAAATACATGTAGTGTAAATGCATAATTAGTAAACAAACTTCCCGTTATTTTTGGGGGGAAGAGGAGAAAACAGGTTTAAGGGTAAATTTGTGGGGTGAGATGGGGGAAGATGTGAGGTGCGCGTGATGCGTCTTACTCCCATTTTTTTCCTTTTCCTTTTCCTTTTCCTTTTCCTTTTTTTACTTCCTGTTTTTTATTCCTACTCTTGCCCAAACATTTATACAAAGGCGAATATGCTGCATTAAACGGTAGTCTGTAACAGAATTTATACTTTCTCTTTTATATCTAACTGCTTTACATTATATTTTTGAAATTATAGTGGTAATAATTCACGTCCATGCAGTTTAAAAACACACATAAAGGAGTATCAAGAAAGTTCTTTTAAGAAAACAACTGCTGGTCGAAAAAGAAAAAAGCAAAAATAAAATGTTAGTAAGTGAATATCGCAGATACAAGGTTAATAAGGCAAAAGCCTGGAGAAAAAATGAAAGCAATAATGAAGCCCCTGTATATACTCTTGGAGAGCAAGCAAACTGTGCATCAAAAGAAATTGAAAATGAAGAAAGTAGTACCTCAGACGCTGACCAAAGCTCTACAAATATTTTAGTAGAGACTACTCATATTCTTAAAAATACACAATATACAGATACAATGTCCGTTAAGAATCAGGGCGACCAGGAAGATATATGCCAAGATTGGGCTGAAGATGGTGACAAAACTTTGCATCCCTCAAAAGGACCAAATGTCAAGAGCCAAAAGTTGAAGAGACTAACAAGGCCCCTTCTTAAGCCATTTACTGCGTTCGGATTTTCAAAGTCTGATAAAATTAGAGCATCCAAAACACCTGCTGAAGCTAAAGAGAGGTACAGCCATGAATATGATCAAAGCACAAACTTTGGTTCTGATTCACAATTAGTTTATAGTAACAGAACCGATGCTATTTGTGAAAAGGGAGATGAAACGAATAGTTATGAATATCTTGTTGAGAAAAATCTACCTTCACAAAAGACTCATAAAAGTAAAAAGGGAGTTATGAAAAGGGTTGGTTTATTTTTAGGAAATAATACACTTTCAGCAAGTATACTCAGAGTTAAAAGATATAATATTTTTATTAAAAAACGGCAAACTGATGATTCAGAAACACAAATACAGAGTAAAGACTTTCCGATTGATTTTTCGTCTTTAGATTTAGGTCCATATTTAGATTCAGACTCAGAATTAAACATGAATTCAAAATCTAACTCTGGATCTGATTCTCATTCTGATTCTGATTCTGACCTAAGTTTAGATTTAAATCGTTATACAGCAAAAATTAAACGCGGATATATCCTCAAAGATCCTGGTTTAGAGGAAAGCGTAATTAACAGATCGTTCCTAGCCACCACCCTCTTTGCTGAAAACCCTAGGCCAATATCGATAGATATGGGCGCAATATATAATATTCAAGAAAAACATACTAAACACCCGAGAAATAGTATTCACAATATTAGAGATTATCAACATACTTAACGGTGTACTTAGATAGCCTAGCGACATTCCATCTTATCTGGGTACTGCAAGTGCTTATGTATTTATGTTTGTTACAAGCATGTTTTATTTATTAAGGCATTTTTATATATTTTTGATGTAATCTTTATTTGAGACTATTTGCCAACATCAACCGCAAAGTTATAAACTATATATTAAAAACAACTACAAGCAAAAGGGTGAATAAATGGCTGCCTTTCAGCTCGCTTTCTTTATTCGAAAATGATGTGTGCTACCAGATCAAGTAATGAAGAATTGAATTTCCGGTACTAGCTAGAGGTAACCCGCTGACGAAAAAGTGGTGTTATCCATTTGAAAACATTCTGTTCAAAACTTAACAATCTTATAATCTGGGTTCGTAGTGATATTCATATCCATGTTTTTGCTCAACTAAAAGTTAGTCATTTATTTTACATCCAAAAAACCAGAAAGAAACCAGAGATATAACTAATAAAGAGGGTATTCTGTGATCTAGTATATTTGTAGAACATTGGTTCTGGTATAATGAGATATATATTTATATTTATATGTACCAAGCACTCTAAACAGTGTACATTAGCCAGGAATACGAGCATAATCCCTATATTCTAGTGGCGACCAAGCGAATAAATGACGAGATTCCTCGTGTATTTATGTATATGAATTTGCGAAGCTTATTGTCTTTTATGGGGGGGATAGGGTAAGAGTATTATATCCAGGTGATGCCCAAAGTGGGAACGAACTGCAAGATTGGGCATGATAATATATACCTGACAAGGAATGATTTTAAATGTCAATATTAATTACCTTGATGTATCTATGTATCTTAAATGACTAAATAGAACCAAACTTTATTGGTCCCTTGGCCGCTAACGTTGCTGGAGCAAATACATTTTCCATTTTGTTGAAAAGACTCAATTAGCTAACTCAAGCTTTGATTTGCGGTAAATACAATGATTACAAACTTTTTTTTTTTGCAAATTGTTAGCGGTTGATCCATTTGCTAGATTTTGAATAAATCAATCACACTAATGGCTTAAAAACTCATTTACGCCTATAAAAAAAAAGCTTGGAGTTACTCATAAAGACATGTAAAAAAAGACCTGCTTAGTTCTGCCAGCTTTGTGCAAACTGAACACATATTTCCTGTGAAAAGTTATATAAACAACAGATCTCGCAGACTAGTCCGCAATATTCAGCCTTTGTAAAAATCCACCTTCCATCAAATCCAATATTTAAATTAAAAAGCTTTCACAGCCTCTACAGGTCTTCTAAGTCAACATATTTTGATTTGAATAGGGGTCCGATAGTATAAAATAGTAAAAACAGTGAATAAAAAGGAGAAAAAACTGGTAACGATGACACCTAACAAGGAATGGACACCAAATAGCTGGAGAGCAAAGCCAATTAAACACAATGTTGAATATACGAATCAAGAGGCATTGGGACGTGTCTTGGAGAACATAAACAATCTACCACCTCTAGTATCGCCAGCTGAAATTGACAGGCTAAACAAGCAGTTGGAAAAAGTTTCGAAAGGAGAAGCTTTTTTGCTGCAAGGAGGAGATTGTGCAGAGAGCTTTTCTGGTTGTAATGCACAGCAGATAGAAGACAAAATCAAAATTCTGCTGCAAATGAGTTTGGTCATGATATGGGGAATGAGAGTACCGTTAATCAGAATAGCACGAATGGGTGGACAATACGCAAAACCCCGTTCAGCAAACACCGAAGTTGTTGACGGAAAGGAAGTTCTTACATTCAGAGGAGAAAACATTAATGGGTTAGAGGTGGATGACCGAGAGCCTAATCCAGATAGATTGCTGCGAGGATATTTTCATTCAGCGGCCACAGTAAATTATATACGCACACTACTGAACTCGGACTTTGCAAATTTACATTTCCCACAAAACTGGAACTTGGAATGGGTAAAGAGCGAGGATATTAG